>JASANF010017206.1:0-82351 GCA_030248245.1 Trissonchulus sp. WLG1_4
AAATTTAGCATTAAAATTCCCCCTGTTATGGGTGATGTTGGTGTAAAACTGGGACTAGGTTGGAGTTGCACTGTCAATTTTACAAGCAAAACAAGAAAAATGCAAAAAATCACGAAATTTGACTACTTTGACAGTGTCTGCTGACTTAGCTGTGGATCAGAGAGAAGCTAGATAATGTGCATAAGTGTAGTTTTAGTCAAGTTCTTTAACGTGAAAAAGACAGCTATTTAATTCATTGAGTCAATCAAAAGTTATAGCATGTTATAAAAACTGTCTAAAAATGAAACTACCACCTTAAGGACAAATTAAAAGGGAGAAGGGCAGGGACGAGTATATATTAACCGAGCTTTAGTGTTGGAGTCTGGTACAGTAAGATTATTGTTTTAACTAGTTTAGTCTTATATGCCAGGCTTAGAGATCGGAATGGGCCGGTGGCGGGCCCCGGGCCGACGCTCAATCAGACTATTCGGCTCGGCTGGCACTGTGGCCCGCGGCCCGCCACCGACTGCAACGGCCCTGGGCCGGCCGGTGAAAATGCCCGGGGCCGATATTCGGCCCAGTGGGCGATCTCGAGAAAATGAGTCCAGTCCGTTTTCATCACAGAGAGCACGGGGCTGTCCTCCTGATGTACTCTTGCCTGGCGTTTCAGGTGGCGAAAGTACATTCGCGGAGCACTTAGCCCCAACTGTACGACCTGTTGTGCTCAGTCCCGCTCGAGTACGTGGACGATGGCCGAGACTACATCGATTTCTATTTATCCCCACAAATATCCCGTCTTTGAATAAGTCATACATACCAGTCTGTTGACAGTTTGGCTTTGGTAATACAGCCTGTTTTAACGGTAGAGCGCTGATCTGCAAATATCTAGAATGGGTGGTTTGATTTCATTGAGCGATCCCATGCTCATGTGTGTAGTAGGATATCTCCTCTACTCGATAGCCGATGGCGAACCCTGCCTACCTCTCTGATTATCGAAGGAATTGATTATAGGACAATAGGATCTGATGATGGGCTGTTGCGATGTTATATATCTTTGAGTTGCCTAGAGAAAGTGGTGGTGACTATTTGCAGGATATTATCGCAGCGGTAATGAAAGCAGTAAACCGCTCCTTGTTCCGGTGAGGAATGCGAGCTTGATTCAATCCAATGGTGCTTGTAAGTGTTTAGATTTCACCAGCGAGTGTTTCTTTCGAGAAATGTTTCTTTTTCTCACTTTTGAAATCTGAAAAGCTCTTTTGACAGAAGCAGAATTACTTAAAACAGTATTTTTGTAGCGCCAGAGTATGCTTTATAGCAGTAATCCGAACGGCAATTTTGAGTGCATTTCAGTGTGGAGGATTGGGGCAATCTGCGTCACATCCAGTTCAGCAACCAGCAGCGGTCGTGGTTCTAACGAGTGTCCGGTGGAGCAGGTGTGTAGGTGTACCGGGCAATCGTCGCCTTCAACCGAATTCTTAACTATTCCGCCAATATGATTCAAATGAAGATGAATGAGGTAGCTCCTGCCCAGAATACGTTTACTTCAATATCCTCAGGCTTATATTCTTACAAATTCAGCTGCAAAATCAGGTGATCAGTTATGAAATGACGTGTATTTTCATTGGACTTATTCGTCTGATTTCGGTAGAAAGAATTGTCACTGTTGTTGGCCTGTGAGTGTATTGCACTGGCCCCCAGACCTCATGAGTTCGTTTTGGCCCTTTCTTGGAGCGCGTGAGCTTAGCGCAGAATGGTTTGCTTAGATTCGTGTCCGTATTTTTGCGGAGGACTTTTGATTAAAACGACTTCAAAATCCTTTTTTAGGCATTTATTTAGGAGCAGAACAGTCCACTTTTTTCAATCAGAATATCACTCCTGAGACTTCATATGCGTTTTATTGTTTCATATTCATATTGTTTTTTTTTTCAGGCGAAATCGTGATGTTCTACAATTTACGCGTTTTGCATGCCAGATGAGTTATCCAGGCAGGGGTACTATTTTTTAGTGTAAACGACACCACATAATAGCACGATTATGTACTCTTGATATAACTCAGTTGCACCAAATTTAGCATTAAAATTCCCCCTGTTATTGGCTATGTTGGTGTAAAAAATGAAATTAGTTGGAGTTGCACTGTCAATTTTACAAGCAAAACAAGAAAAATGCAAAAATTCACGAAATTTGACTACTTTGACAGTGTCTGCTGACTAGCTTGTTACAGATTTAAGCTAGAGAATGTGCATAAGTGTAGTTTCAGTCAAGTTCTTTAACGTGAAAAAGACAGCTATTTAATTCATTGAGTCAATCAAAAGTTATAGCATGTTATAAAAACTGTCGAAAACGTAACTACCACCTTAAGGACAAATTAAAAGGGAGAAGGGCAGGGACGAGTATATATTAACCGAGCTTTAGTGTTGGAGTCTGGGACAGTAAGATTATTGTTTTAACTAGTTTAGTCTGATATGTCAGTTAGAGATCGGACCGGGCCGGTGGCGGGCCCCGGGCCGACGCTCAATCAGACTATTCGGCTCGGCTGCACTGTGGCCCGCGGCCCGCCACCGACTGCAACGGCCCTGGGCCGGCCGGTGAAAATGCCCGGGGCCGACACTTGGTCTAGTGGCCGATCTCTATAAAATGAGTCCAGTCCGTTTCATCAGATAAAGGCATGGGCTGTCCTCTTGATGTACTCTTGCCTGGCGTTTCAGGTGGCGAAGTACATTCGCGAGCACGAGCCCCAACTGTACGACCTGTTGTGCTCAGTCCCGCTCGAGTACGTGGACGATGGCCGAGACTACATCGATTTCGATCTCACCCACAAATATCCCGTCTTCAAGTTAGTCATACACACCAGTTTGTTGACAGCTTGGCTTTGGTATAGCTGCTCAAATGGTAGAGCGCTGATCTGCAGATTCAGAAATGGGCGGTTCGAATTCCATCTGAGTGATTTCGATGCTCGATGCTGTGTAGTAAGGATCCCCTCTCTTACTTGATAGCCTATGGCCAAACTTGCCTACCCTCGATTATCCAAGGAATTGATTTAGGTACAATATAATATCGTTATGGGCTGTTGCGATGTTATATATCTTTGAGTTGCCTAGAGCAAAGTGGTGGTGACTATTTGGAGGATATTATCGCAGCGGTAACTTAGCAGTAAACCGCTCCTTGTCCCGGCTAGGAATGCGAGCTTATCAATCCATGCGCTTGGAAGTGTTTAGATTTTACTAGCGAGTGTTTCTTTCAAGTAATGTTTCTTTTCTATTTTCTAAACTGAAAAGCTCTTTCTTACAGAAGCAGAATTACTTAAAACAGTATTTTTGTAGCGCCAGAGTATGCTTTATAGCAGCAATCCGAACGGCAATTTTGAGTGCATTTCAGTGTGGACAATTGGGGCAATCTGCGTCACATCCAGTTCAGCAACCAGCAGCGGTCGTGGTTCTACGAGTGTCCGGTGGAGCAGGTGCGTGAGGTGTACCGGGCAATGGTCGCCTTCAACCGACTCCTCAACCATCCCGCCAATATGATTCAGATCAAGATGAACCAAGGTAGCTCCTGCCCAGCAAGGGTTTATTTCAATAAACTCCCAGGCTCACAATTGTGACAAATTCAGCTGCAAAATCAGGTGATCAGTTATGAAATGACGTGTATTTTCATTACGATTTGTCTGATTTTGTAGTAGGAATTGTCACTGTTGTGGGCCTGTGAGTGTATTGAACTGGGGGACAGATCTCACAAGTTTGTTTTGGCCCTTTCTTGAAGCGCGTGAGCTTAGCACAGAACGGTTTGCTTAGATTCGTGTCCGTATTTTTTGGAGGACTTTTGATTAAGACTATTTTAGGATCCTTTTTTAGGATTCTATTTTAGGAGCAATATAGTTGACTTTTTTCAATCAGAATATCACTCCTGAGACTTCATATGCGTTTTATTGTTTCATATTCATATTGTTTTTTTCAGGCGAAATCGTGATGTTCGACAATTTACGCGTTTTGCATGCCAGACGAGGATTCCAGGTAGGGGTACTATCTTTAGTGTAAACGACAGCACATAATAGCACTATTATGTACTCTTGATATAACTCAGTACAGTACATTCCAACTGCAAAGCTTGTTTTTTTGTTAAAGCGCAATACAGCAGCATTGATTTCAGCAGATAAAGAAAAGTTCACTTTCAGAGATATGTTAGGTATGGATTGAAAGTTTGGCCAGTTGAAGTTATGTTAATCCAGCTTCGCGACGCACTGCCGAATTTTGGCTTGCTCACTGAGTCATTTTTCCGCCTTGTCATATTCTGTCGTGTTCTAGTAGAGGTAGACGCTCTCGTTCTTTGGCGTCCACTTGTTTAATGGTCCTTGAACAAGTGTACAGCCAATCAGGAGCGAGCAGCTTTGCGAGGTGCTCTAATCAGCACTTTGACGACAATGCAAGCAACGGCTGTAATGGTTGTCTGAACGCTGATGGAACGAGGGCATAGGCGTTTTGCCAATCAGAACAGCAGCTCGCTTCTGATTGATTGTAGACTTGTTTATGAAAAGGTAGTAAAATAAGTAGGCTGAAAAGGACTAGTGGCATCTACTTGGACTTGGAGAGTGTCTTACTCTTCTGCCAGAATGAGAAATGAAACACTCATGACTGCAGTCGTCTGCTATGCTGTTTGTTAGGAGGATAGATTCATAGTTCATACTCACAGCTAAGCTAACTATAGATTTGTAATTCTGCTGCTGGTTGAGTGAGATTGAACCCACCTCGGTGTGAAGCACATATGGGTTGGAATTCATAAAGACAGTCTAACGTTAAAACCGGTCTGAGGCATTCTATTTCAGTAATTTAGAACATCGCAACGAAAAATTCTACACGTATTACGTAGGTTGCTGCCTACACGTATTAGAATGCTGCCCTTAGACTGTGTTTTGCAAGACAGAGCTAAGACTGCCTTTATGCATTCCAGCGATGATGGTGTCTGAAACTTGATGATATGCAGATAGCTGTTGTTTGCACACACATAGTGTTGGGGGCAGACCCTCCTTAAAATTCGGTCCCTGGGCGGGATGGAGGGGGAGTCCTGCCAGGGGTAAAAGAGGGGGAGGGTCTCGACGTGAGAAAAATTTCCGGCCAAAAGTCGCAAACTTGAAATTTTTTTATGAGATTTCAGCTGTTTTTATTGAAATTTTTGCAAAAAATGGTCGAAAGGTGGTGCGACCAAGGGGGGGGGGAGGTGTACCCAAAATTTGGTGTCGTTACATGTATGGGTATTTGCTGGTTTTAGCTTGGCGAGGGCCAGGAGCGCCACCTAGAGGGCTGCTACTTCCTCTGGGATGTGATCAAGTCGCGCATTCGTCGTCTCCGAGATCAACTGGACCTACAGCCAAACCAAATATCCATATAACGCATATAACACATTAATCTCAATTTTATATGGCATTGTAGTTTTGTTTATTTAGGGTAGGGTCGATTTATTTTTGAGCCTTGTGTCCATTTAGCCGGCAGAATTTCGAATTAGTCAGTAATCACGCCACCAACAGTGTATAAGATCAGATTGTGGCGTGATAATTCTGTTTTGCCGGCTGATTGACATACGGCTGTAAGTATGAATCGAGCCGTTTTATTTATATAGATTTAGAGACTATTTTGTGTTGTAGATTGTATTTTGTTGTCTTATGCCTTGCAAAACCCGCACTGTAGTATGTTTGGGTGGTTAAGCCAAGAGTGTGTATCTCATACATTAACACGGGGGTCGAATCTGGGGGGGTCCTGTACCAATATTTCGACTGCCCTTGTACCTGAACCGAACGTGAGTGAAAACTAAAATAAGTAAAACATCTCTGAAAAAATATCACCCACAGGAACTTACATTGATACATGCTCCTGCTAGTTTTGTAATCAGTATAGCTGACAGTGGCGTACTCAGAAAAAAATTTCGGGGGGAATGACTTTTCGATTTTTGTAATGGGTTAAAGTGCACTTTTTTAAACAATTCTAACACTCATAAAAAGCCTTACCTTACGAACGCAAGATTACTAAATCACAAGGTTTCAGGGATCTGGGGGCGGTAGCCCCCAGAAAAAAATTGGCGATTTTTCCAATTTTTAGACCGAATTTGGTCGACTGGAGAGTGGAGACGTATCAGAAATCTTTTCCGACGAAATTTAAAACAAAAGATGGGAGCGTCATATCAGACGGAGCGTGTATTCCACAAGTTATGCACATGCAGCATAATGTACTTGTGTATACAATATACATGCATAGGCTTTGATGAAAGACAATAACAAGGAATAGTAAGCCACAGAGTCGCAGGGGTCTGGGGGCGGCAGACCCCCGAAAAAAATCTGGAAAATTTTTGATTTTTCAGGCCAAATTTAGTCAATTGGAAACGTATCCGAAAATTTTTCCGACCAGACCATAAAAACGAAAGGGGCAACCCTTGTGTAAAAATTACTGGGAAAAAATTTCGGGTGGGGGGAATTCCCCCTTTTCATTCATTCATTGTATGCTTTCATAAAAGATAACAGTGATAACACTAAAAAAAGCGAAAAAACAGTTTTTCTGCCACGGCCCTTGTACCAGACTTCTCAAGATGTCTTACACTTTCCGTGTACAAAGTCTTCGGGTCCTTCTGCCCTGGCCCCTGTACTAGACTTCTCAAGATGTCTTACCTTTGTCCCGCGGACAAAGTCACTGGGTCCTTCTGCCCTAGCCCCTGTAACAGACTTCTCAAGATGTCTTACCTTTGTCCCGCGGACAAAGTCTCTGGGTCCTTCTGCCCTGGCCCCTGTACCAGACTTCTCAAGATGTCTTACACTTGTTCCGTGGTCAAACTCAAAATTTGTATTGCCCCTGCAATATAGCTAAGCCTTTTATTGCCTTTGTCCTTATAAAGGGTCAGAATTTTTACTACCATTGTATATACCATCTACCATGGTTACAATCGTTCCTGCCATTGGCCTTAAACCGCGGCAAAAATTTTCCATCCCTTGTACCTTGGCTCAAAATTTTCTTGCCCTTGTACCGAATTTCGCTTGCCCTTGTACAAAAGTCAAAAATCTGGGGGGGTCCCGGACCCCCCCCATACCCCCCCCCGTGTTAAACTGTGATGTATCTACTTTGCGTGACTTGTGATAGCAAATGCTTTAAGCGAATAAAGATGTACAACGTATGCGTTGACTTGTTGGTGTACAGTGCCGACCAAAATTACTTGCTACAGACTCTGGAATATGTAGCAAGTAATTTTGGTTGGTACTGTTATGCTTGCTTGCTGGACTTGTACACTGCATGCACTTGACGGGGCAGTCTAGGAATCGTAGTCATTTTCAGAGTTTTATTTCTTGGCGTTCAAGCGGCCTTTAACCCTTTGACGACCAGAGGTTCTCTATCTAGGCAGCCAAACTTTGACACCTTACAGTTTTATGGCCATTGCTCGAGCTACGTGCGTCGTAGAGAGCTGGCGAAACCACCATTCGATAGACAATTTAATGGTGAACAAAACATAATCAGTCGACTAAGGGTCTAGGACGCACCGTTTTTGTGTTATAAGCGCTCAAAGATGAAAGTTTGTGCAAATTTTGCGCCATCGCTCAGGCATAATATGTACCTCACCCTAGAGTATTAACACAGCAACCGTGCGCCTATCATAGTTGACAGCTAAAAATAAACTACAATTTCCGCTCTATCTGATGCACAAAAACCAGACTGCCAGAGTTGCGATCAAATATCATAATGAGCCTGGAAAGAAAATACTACTTTTGCGATGAAAAAAAGTCAAATTTTCACAGTGCTTAATCAAGCATAGGTTTTGTTGTGTGGCAGCAGGACTAAAATTGGGCCCATAAATGCAAAGATCTGCGATTTCTGAAAAAACAAGTCGAAGATCAGTTGACTAGAATAAGCTAGCCAAGATTTATAGCCTCTTTTACGGCATCCACCATGTGTGGTACCTGAGGTTCCCATTGCGAGTCAAAGGGTTATAAGAAAAACTGATAAGTAAAATTGTGGGTCCAAAAGCTCAAAAATAAGCAATTTGAAGCAGAATTTACTAAAAAATTTGAACTATACCGAAATTTCTGCCAAATCGGCAATTCAAGATACACTGGTTATGTGGCGTTAGACCTATGGTATTTATAGACAAAACACTCTAAGTTGTAATTTCACAATTTTGAGCCAAGACACGCACACGTTTAACTACTACTGAGTACTGTTGTTTTGATACCATTTTGATACTTTTGATATAAATATGATACGTGGGTATTAATACTTTTGATACCGGTATCAATATTAAAATTGGTATCAAAAGTATCATATTTAAATTATGGTATCAAAAGTATCATATTTAAATTATGGTATCATATTTAAATTATTTGGTATCATATTTATATCATATTTAAATTTTTTCCAAGTATCAAATATCAAAAGTATTTTATTTAAATTATTTGGTATCATATTTATATCATATTTAAATTTTTTCCAAGTATCAAATATCAAAAATATTTTATTTAAATTCCAAGTATCATATTTATATCTTATTTAACTTATTTTCCGGTATCAAAACAACAGTACTACTGAGTTGCCAGGCGTAATGACACTTATTTGTCAAAGCAACACTTGCATTGTGAAGTGAGCATCTGCTCAAGTTAGACTTGACATTTGCTATGAGTTAATGATCATAACACAACCAATAAATACAGTTTTTTGTCAACTTGAAAAAACAGTAATTATCATGTATGCTCAGAAGTTCTACATTGATGTGTTTAAAGTAAATAAAGTTGACATTTTAAAATTAGACATTCGTCCAATTAAAATGCAACTTTTTGTAAAACTTCTTTCGTCTTGATTAATATGTTATGCAAGGATTTAGGCTCAGTGAACATTAAAACGTACATATTTGTATTGTTGGAAACTAAAGATGTGTACATATATACTCTGTGTTTTAGGGTATTTTTCATTTTTTGGTAGTTTAATTAAGGCAAACATTAATTCTATTGCGATTTGTTATTATTGTGTTATATAATAGTGTGCTGCTACAATAGTGTAGTTTTCAGTGAACTATCCTACTTTTTGTCTGCTTAACTGCAATTTTTTATGCTCGAGGTCTACTTTGTGGAGGTCTGCTTTGTGGAGTAGGTTACAGGACCCAACTTGCCATTTGTGAAATTTAAAGGACAAATATTTATCTGTGTGACCACTCATTTACTCATTTCAGCTTAAACTGCATAACACTGTCTCACTCTTTTGTGCGCTGGCTTATGCGCTCGTCAAAGTCGGCCTATATAGGCCTAATTGTTTTACGGTTTCAAAGTAAGCGCAAGCGGCCAATCAAAAGCGAGTAGGCAGTGGTCATCTGCTTATTGGAGCACGCACACAGGTGTCTGTCTGGCCAATCAGAGTTGCAGCTCGCTTCTGATTGGCCTATACTCGTTAAAACACTTAATAGATAAGTAGGCCGGTTTTGACGAGCGCATCTGCCTGTGTTCTATCGTAGACATCCAGAAGAGCGTTCTATAAGAGTGAGACACTATTATGTACTCTTGCTAGTTGCTAGTCTCCACACGTTTGTGTGTCCAGGTTGTCCCCACCATGACGGTGACGTATTCCCTGGACGTGTGCTCGACCAGACTGTCTGGTTTCATGAAGCTGTTGCTGCGATGGAAAGGCAGCATTTATAAACTGGTCTATCGGGAGTTCATCATTTACGTGGTCGCCTATTATTTTCTGGCCGTTGTATACCGAGTGTTCCTTGATAACGATCAACAAAGGTATATACGCGAAACCAAAAGTACAGAGAAATGTTTGAGTGTTCAGAGAATGTATTTGTCTCACTTATTCGGTTCCAGTTTTTTGAAAAGAATGTTCTCCGTTTGAAAGATGTCTATTCAAACTTTGTGGTTCCACATATGTTAGAATTTTTGCCGAAATATGTTTATCTAAATAAATCAGCATTAAAGATTAATTTTTAAATCTGCTAAGCATGGTAGCACAGTTACAAATACAAGATGAAGATACAAAGTATGATCAACCTAATAATATGTACACTTTGTTTTGTAATGATTATATATTTGCTGCGCAGCAGATTTCATACCCCAATGTAATAATATACATAGGTTTGATATTTCCAGGCCCATTTTGCATTAGGCTTTGCTTGTTAATTTTTAGGACTTTCGAGTTGCTGGTGCGCTACTTCCGCAAGTTCACGGACAACCTCCCGATGACCTTCATCCTCAGCTTCTACGTGGCCGTCGTCATCGGCCGATGGTGGGACCAGTTCATGAATCTACCCTGGCCAGACCGGTGCGCCTGTTTGTGAGTGTGTGGGTTCGTTTGTCTGTATGTATGTGTGTGTTTGTGTGTGTGTGTGGGTGCACGTGCGTCTGTGGGGGTGCGTGTGTGCACACGTGTGGGTGTGTGGGTTCTTGTGTCTGTATGTGTGTGTGTGTGTGTGTGTGTGTGTGTGTGCGGATACAACAAAGACTGTAGGCGACAAAGACGAAACCTGTCGGGCGTATGTTTCAGCGTGAACTTCGCCATCAGTTCGTTCGTGCAGGGCGTTGACGAGCGGGGCCGCATCATTCGGCGCACGTTGAGTCGCTACTGCAACCTGATGGCCGTGCTCACGCTCACCTGCTGCAGTGCCCCGGTCAAGAAGCGATTCCCCACAATGGACCACATCGTGGATGCAGGTAGGGACTAGGGCCACAGCTTCAACGTGTGAAGTTGAAGTTTTACCGAAATACTCATGTCCTGTAGCCCGGTTCAATAAACCCATAGGTCAGGTGCACAAACGTGTCAGCCTGTGAGTTCTGTTTCAATTATCTTGCACGCATAGGCCATAGCTTGACTATTGGCCGAAACTTATGGCCTTATGGCTATTAACACAAAAGTTTACTTTCTACCTTTTCTTCAATAGTTTTAGGAATAATGACTAGCGAAGAGAAGGAGCTGATGGACAACACCCCGAGTCCGTACGGCACCTACTTCCAGCCAGCCATCTGGTTCATGAACCTGGTCTCGCAGGCCCGCAGGGAAAGACGCGTCACCGACGAGATACACATGAGGACTTTGCACGACGTAAAACTCTAACCTCAAGACAAACTATTTAACTTAGGTTTCCCACGATAGCCCTGTAGTATTGTTCTGCATAGTTCTAGAGTATGACCAAAATTTGCTGAACCCTGAGAAAAAACAGGTGGCGTGTTTTTTGTGACTACTCGCTCTGCTATTGATGCATGCAACTCGTTAACTGGTTCTTTTCGTTGTGAAATAGCGTTTTTTGTCTCATTTTTTGGTCAGACTTTAGTTTCTCGAGAATAATTTGATGCTAGAAGAACCGTGCAACTTGTAAACTGTCTACTTTAACATTTGAAACTTGAAGAATAGTTTAAAATTTTACATGAAATAAACCTGCTTACCAAACAGATCCGCAGCTGAGACAGTTTTACTTTTTACCATAATGCATTCACCTTCCTGAAATTGAGACATACTTTGGAACTTGATGAACTTTTATTGATTATGAAGATTGTATTTTGAGGAATTGATGGGTTATCGCAATTGCTGTGGAATGCTGATCTGCTATGATTGGATCAGTGTGCCGCTGGTCTACACGCAGGTCACAAACACTACTTGTCAAGTTGACCATAACTACACATGAGGAAACATTTGTGAACGCTCAGAAAACTGTAGCTGATTTTTGACAGGATCCTAAAATTTCTATTTTGTGTGTTAAAAATAGGTGTAAGACTACAGTTATTATGGCACAAAGCATCCTCCTGTCCGATTCTGTCCGTACCTAATGTACTTACTGACGATGGTATGTAGTCTATAGGTGTAACACTACAGTTATTGTGGCACAAAGCATCCTCCTGTCCGATTCTGTCCGTACTTAATGTACTTACGAGGAAGCATAGGTGTAACACTACAGTTATTGTGGCACAAAGCATCCTCCTGTCCGATTCTGTCCGTACCTAATGTACTTACTGACGATGGTATGTAGTCTATAGGTGTAACACTACAGTTATTGTGGCACAAAGCATCCTCCTGTCCGATTCTGTCCGTACTTAATGTACTTACTGACGATGGTATGTAGTCTATAGGTGTAACACTACAGTTATTGTGGCACAAAGCATCCTCCTGTCCGATTCTGTCCGTACCTAATGTACTTACTGACGATGGTATGTAGTCTATAGGTTTATTTAAGGGTTATTTGATTTGATTTATTTATTTGATTGGCAGAGTGCAAAGCTGCTACGTATTGAAAAATGTATCGAATCTTTTGTTACGATGTGCTAAATTACTGAAAAAATGTTGACTGGTTTTAACGTTAGACTGCCTTTATGCATTCCGCCCTAAGTCCTTATGTCGTTCGTATGTCCGTTACAATGTTAGTGGCGTGTTTTATTTCGCAAATTTGACGGCTGAACGGACTGTCAGTATGAATGGACCCTAAATCGTAACCCATTGTTTTAGGCAGTGACCATCGCGGTGTACACCTACTTCGTCACCTGTCTGTTTGGTCGACAGTATTTGTTCGTCGACCAAGAGAATGACACTCACGAGGGATATTTGGCCCAGTACATTCCTCTGTTAACTCTTTTTCAGTTTTTCTTTTACGCTGGATGGATTAAAGTGAGCTATTCTAATTGCTGAACACAAAAGAACGTAGAAAATTCAACTTGAACTTAGTTTGATAGATGATCAAATGATCAAAATAGTTTGAGGTCTTCTTTTATTTATACATGTACATTAAATAGAATGGGGGTACTCACAACTGTACCCTTCAGAATCGGTATGTAAGGTCCCACACTCTGCCCTAAATTTAATTTAAAAGCATATCCTACACTCACATACCGTATGTAGTCAGGATACCCTTGTTTTGGAGCTATGCCCGTAGCCTGGTATAGTTTCAAAACAAGGAAGAGGTGAATCTGTGCATCAGCTCGACCACCTTATGGGCAAACATAAAAAAATTAAATAGAATAGTTTGATTTTATTTCAAATAAAAGTTACATGCTAAAGTGTACTAACGTTTCAAACTACGGTTTACATGCATGACGTACTAAATGTTGTATTTGCTCAAGTATCCTTCGGCGTTGACGTATCTGAATGAATGAGATGCCAACTTGATTTGATAGCAACGTTGATTGGGATGTTACTCACAATTTTAGTGCTTTGCCTAGAGCTGAGTTATCTATCGCATCAGTGCTACATACTATGTAGGAAAGAATGAGCGATGTAAGGCTTGCTGTTTTAGCCTTGCTATGAGAAGCAAACCAAGTGGAGCCCGTTTCAATAAAGAAAAATTTAAATTTTTCATATTTTTAATTTAAATTTTTTTAATTTTTTTTATTTATTTTCATTTTAAATTTAAAATTTAAATTTAAAATTTAAAAAGTGGAGCCCGTTTCTGTTGTAGACAGCCGAGCAGTTGTTGAATCCGTTGGGAGAGGATGATGACGACTTTGAACTGAATTTTCTCGTCGACAGAAATCTACAGGTTGTTTACCTAAGTTGAACGCATAAGTGCGCATGTGGATACCAGTCGAAGCTTATTGCTAATTTCTCCGCATCTTGTGAAAAACGTTTAACGTCCTAAACTAACTTAAACTAAGTCCTAAACTGTAACTTTAACTTCAACTTTAACAACCGTTCAACGTTAACTGCGTTCGACCTGTCATTTGCCGCTAACGCATTTGTCGTTAACGTGACAGCGCAGCATGAGCTACCTATAGTATTTCAGAATCTTCCGGCCTGTTCCAAATGATTGTTGTAAACTGCACGCGCGAAGCTCACGTGTGCACCTGTACAAGGGTTTCACACGTACGTATCAATTACTTTTAGCACAACCACCAGTGCTATAAGTGACTTGTAAATCGATTCCTATTTTGTCTGTGCACTGTGCAGTGTAGCGTGCAGTATAAGTAGACTGCACGCTGCTGTATAGCGTTGCAAGTATTGCAGATTTCGATAATCGATATTTGAAGGTAAAGTAAAGACAGGTAGTTACAGTATGAGTTGTTTTAGACATCCTACCTGATAGTGGACACAATGCACGGGAAATATCCTAAGCTGGAGCGGGACACTTTCTGGGACGACCCGGACCCGGAAATGCCCTACACCGAGGCCGCAGCGGGCCACGTTTTGCCACAACCGTTTCTGGGCAGTGTGCACGGAATGAGGTGGGGCGTCAGGGAATTATTACATTATCAGTGTTGACAAGAGTGCATAATAAGGTGTGTGTTGATAATCACATGGTCTTCTATCAGCGTAGATACCGGAGGCTTGAGTTTGATTTTTGGTGATTTGCAAGCTAGTTTTGTCTGACAACAAGCCAAAGTATGCATTTCAGCACAACATAGACAACACATCTGACCACGTGCAATCGTAACAGTTTTGGACACGAAATATGGAAACGATATTAACCTTTCTGCTGCGTTTCGGACCATTTTAGCGCAATGTGTAGCACCAACCTAGGAGAGGACACTCATACAGATCATCCTGAGTGCCAAATAACTCGGGTAATGTGGATACCAAGTGCACCGAGTATTAGGCAATCATTTCACAAATACGAACGACGAATGGAGCAGGGCTGCTGATTTGTGTGGGGTTGCCTTTTCATAGTTGCGTCGTACTTGTAGACATATAGTCTGCATTCTGTGTCATACTCTTCCCATTATGTACTCTTTGCTTGATTAGCAACCACAGACTTGTGTGATATGTATATTTCAGCCTCAAACGCGGAATCTATTGGCAACCGACTGCCTCGGAAATGCGGGATGACATCGAGTTTGGACCAGACGGAGAGCCCACCAACCGGCCGAAATATTCGCGGCAATTTAGTGCCAATAACCCGTACAATCGAAAAATGTCAACCACTGAAAATCCCATGCGAAAGTTGTCCAACTGGATTCAGTCAAGGCGAGCATCGGAAATTCTGGCCGCAAGAAAAGCGTCAAGGAAACCGTCAACAAATTATCCTCTGCAAGAGCCGGAAACGCCGAAAGCGGGCACCCGGTTTAGTCGATTCTCATTTTCCAAGCTATCTGGGGCTGCCAATCCGACTTCAACGGAGGAAGTGAGCGGTGCGTCCGACATTCGCAAACCCTCGGGCATCCTGAAACATTTCTTCGGCCCAGTGGGCAAGCCACGAAAATCGCTGACCGGCGTCCAAGAGGTGCCAGGGCATGAGCCTGACTCCCCCAGTGGCAGCGAACCTGCGTCTCCCACTGCCGAGGACGTGTTGGTGAGTATCGCAGAGGAGCCAACGTCGGGAGGAGTCATTTCACCCGAGGACAGACGCGTGTCTGAATCTGGTTCGGCTGCCGATAGCTTCCATGGCAGTGGCATTGAGACCATCGTAGAGGAGGAGGAGGGAGAGGAACCAGAGGATCACAAGAGAACAGAGTGATCACTCAACACAGTTGGCATTTTGGCACTTGTGTTTCGATAAACTCACAGGCTCACAATTGTGACAAATTTGGCTGTAAAATCAGGAAATTCGTAATGAAATTACGCGTTTCTTTATTCCTAATCACCTGGGGGTAGTGTTTGTGACCGGCCGGAATTTTCGGCCGGCCAGCCGGCCGGCCGGTTAACAACACCGGCTGGCCAGCCAGATTGAACCGACTGGCAAAATTAGGCCGCATAACAATCCGGCAGGCTAAGTTTCTGCCAAAAAGACACTCTGGACTTGGATCAATTGGTTTTATCCGAAAATTCGGCCGCTCCGGCCGGCCGGCCGGCGGCTTTCGCGGCCGGTCACAAACACTACGTGGGGGCCTGTTGCTCAACGTTACAAACAATTGTAACAGTAGCGCAAAATCTTGTGATGGATGAATTTCTATGATGAATTCGTAACGAATCAGCTGATTTTGCACTTACACTTGTTACAATTGTAAGACTTGTTGAGCGGCAGACCCCTTGTTTAGCACAAACAAATGTCCCAATTGTGGGCTTGTGAGTTTATTCAAATGGGACTCTAATAACCGTGATTTCGCTTTAGTTTATTTCCTGCTTAAAACGTCATATTAAAAATTAATTTGAAAATGCGAATTAAAGCTGAGACTTCTTTAGACTAAACTTAGGCTGAGGCTTAGAAATAGGCTTAGGTTTGGCTAAAGCGTTGTTTCATAAGCTGGCTTTAAATGTTTATGGGATATTCCAGTCAGGAAGGAAAACTACGTATCATCGTGAGAGCGTGGTTATATTCTCTCTTCTAAATGTCTCTCTTCGAATATATACTCGAGATATGCTCTTGGAAAGTTGGGGGGGAATTCGTGATCATATTAAACCAATACCGTCATTTTGATTTTGAAATATTATTATTATTCGCTGGACAAATACGTTTGTTTTTGTCATTACTTATGATGATATAATAAATTTTGTTAAGCTGTGTTTGTGAATCTGTTTTGTTTTAGTTGCATTTCTGTAAGACAAGATGAATAAGAAACAGCGGGTTTTACTTAATTCACGTTTACATACATATGTACGTTATTATTCTTGATTAGATATTCATATCGGTTCATTTTATACTGACCCTATTTGTAATATGTATCTATGTGCTTGAAGATTCAAATTTGATTTTCCTAAGAAGAATTTGTGGAAATGGTAGCTTCCTGTTGTTCTGATTTATGTAGTAGTGACTAGTTAATGCATACTTACAACTGAATCTAGAGGCCTGTTCCTTTACCGGATTAAACGGACTGGACATATTTTAATCCGAGGTTTAGGACTGTCAAATCGGGTTAAACGCACTAAACTAGTTAAAATAATTCAGCGGCTTAATTTTAGTCTGACCACATACCAAAACTACCACTGGACTAAACGAATTTAATTTAACACGCTTAACATTTACGTGCGTAGTTAAGGGAGGGGGGGGCTACATAAAAAAGTGAAAATTTTAGGTTCTCCGATTCGCTTCAAATTTGCACACAATGTAGCCCCAGGGAAGGCGCATCGCAGATGTAACAAACTGGAACCAATGCTTTTGCCAATTTTTCACTAGGGGCTCCCAAAAATTCAATTTTACTTGTAAATCATAGGCGCCAAAAAAGTTTTTTGTGGTTGCAAAGCGCCCCTTTATTCGAAATTTTTGTTAACACTGACGAAGCTGATTTTCACATGATTCGATAGCCTAACGTCATATCTCAACCTCTATGATCCATTTTTTTAAATTTTTGCCCATGGCCTGAGCAATGACGTCAAATGTAAAATCACTCAAATTTGGCGGGTCCAAAAAACGGCCATTTTTTCACATTTCGCCCTCGATTTTAGATTTGAAAATACCTATCAAAAATCCGGATCATACGATTTTGCGCATACATGTGGGCTACTACTATGCCAAGTTTCAGCCTGATTGGCTTAATGTGATTTGTGCTAGATCTGTCCAACTAAGGGCTACTTTTCGGTGTTTTGGCGTACTTTTTCCTATGTAAATACACCGACAAACGCACTGAACCAAAAGTGCACCTTCAAGCTTAATTGTTCTTATCTGAGGTAGAGGTGCCTTGGGGGAGTAACATATGTGAAAATAAGCAAAATTGGAGAACTTTGATTTTTGACCTGGGTAGCCCCCCCCCCCCTTAAATCCGTTTAGTCCGACTAAAACGCAGCGTGATAAAATTTAAGTCCGTTTGATCCGATTCCGGAGGCTTTGGAATGGCATTTTTAGCATAATTTTTAAACCGTTGAGTCCGATTAAAATTAACCTATAATCCGGTTAGGCTATGAGTTTAGTTATCTGATCCCTTGCTATGCCGGTTAAACATAGCCACATATATATGTGAGCCAGTAAATTATAGTCAAACTGTATTGGGTTTTGACGCTGGTGAAAAAAAGTGAAATCATGTCAATTTGGGCATTTGTGTTGATTTACACAGGCAGTAGTTTGCTTATCTGGTCTAACTGTGTTTTACAACATGATTAACAAGCAGCAGTGTCAATAGACACCTGATTTTATTGGTTGCACTGCAACTTTTCCTTTTGCTCCCGTTAAGGTGGTACTAACGATTTCGACGATTTCGTACATTAGGTTTCACTGCATTACATTCTGAGGATCATGATCTTGACTAAAGTCTGACAAGAAAAAGATGCGCCACTTACTCATTTTAGTGGCATGACTTTTGCGACTACTTGCTGCCATACATGGGCAAGGCGGTTAAAATGAACCCGGGAAAACTAACAATTTCTTGCGCGGTCCCTTCACCCCTTGCGAAAGGGGGCATTGCAAAATGTAGTTGGTAGTCATTTAATCTAAATATTCACTGTCAGTGGCGTACCCAGAAAAAAATTTCAGCGGGAATGACTTTCTTGAAAGGAGTTTTTGTGATGAGTTAAAATGCATTTTATGGTAATTTTAACACTTATCGCATTGCAAACGCAAGATCACTGAGTTTCAGGCTGCAGGGGTCGGGTCTGCAGCCCCCAGAAAAAGTGAGATTTTTTTCAAGTTTTAGGTTAAACTTGGTCAATTGAAGACGTATATATTTTTTTCGTCCCTTTAATAAAAACCAAAGGAGGACCCTTGTTCGCAATTTCCAGAGTTAGACTGCGCAGTCGTTAGGATTGCGCAGTCAATAGTTAGACTGAGCAGACTATTTGGAGTTTTGAACTGCGCGGTCCAACTATTATTGGCTGCACAATCCTACTGACTGCGCAGTGCGCAGCGTAACTCCAGTTTGACTGCGCCTATGCGCGCCTGCGCAGACTATTTGGACTGTGCAGTCCAACTATTAATTGGCTGCGAATCTTCCTGACCGCGCAGTTTAACTCTAGTTTGACTGCGCAATCAATCTAGAGTTAGACTGCGCAGTCATTAGGATTGCGAGTTGGACTGCGCAATCAATCTACAGTTAGACTGCGCAATCAGCCCTCACGGCCGTCATGCGCGCGGTCCTTATATTAACTCAGAGCAGCCCTCGCTCCGCTCGGGCTGCGCGGTCCAACTCCGACCGCTGCGCGGTCGCGCGGTCCACCCGGGAAAATCCCGGGTGAATCCCGGGTCTTGCCCATGTATGCTTGCTGCACTCTTGATAGCCAAAATCTATTCTTTTCGTAGCGAAATCACAGTTTTTGTTTTCTCAGGTAGTAGAATTATTTTTTATCAGACTTTAGACCATTTTAATTTGCATGCCGGGAAATCCGTAATGACGGTGACGTACTCTCTTGACGTGAGTTCCGTACGTCTGTCGGGCCTGTACAAGCTATTACTGAAATGGCGAGGCAGCATCTACAAACTGGTCTACAGGGAATTCATCGTGTTCGTTTTGCTGTACTACATTTTGGCCATAATCTATCGATGCTCTCCGATGTCCGATTCACAGAAAAAGTATGTGCGCGCACCGATCGAGAGACGACTGACGAGTTGAGTTGAGAACATGCTTCAAAAACATTGTGGAAATAGTTTTTAAGCCTAGCCTACAAGTCGAGCATTGGCGCGATAGAACTCTTCCTTGTGTTTAACTTATACCAGGCTTTGAGTAGTACATAACTCCAAAACAAGGGCTTTCCTTGGAGAAGAGATCATAATAACCATGCTTAACCGTTTCCTTCATGAATTTTTCTAAATTGCACAAAGTCCAAGCTTTGGCTGGCTTTTGATCCGCAGCCGCAGACTGGGCCTGCTTCCCATTGACAACTTTGTGGCAGGACTGTGACGCCTGGCCTAACCACTCGGCCGCCGGCTCGCATCACTGAGATAACCTATGGCCTGTGAAGTAACTGATTATGTGAAACATAAGCCCAACAGGTTTCATTTGTATGTGATAGTGCTAACTGTTACTCCGAAGCAACTCTATGAATGAATATGAAAGGGTTTAAAAATAAATTTTGGCAAGTTGTGAGACCTGACTTCCGATCCAGCAAGCGGGGTACAGTCGTGAGTGTGCCTGCAAAAATCGTAACTATGTATATACCTATGTAGAATAAGGATACCATCATAAATCTTAAAGATGTAGATAGCGAAATTCATGGCTTCTTGCCTGTAGTCCAAAGTTTTGACAAGCTCCTGCAGAAATATTGTGCGTCGTGGGTGTTACTACAAGTGTTCATCAGTGCATTGTTGAGATATGTAAATTCGCAAACAAATAGCATGTGTGCGGTTTTTTTAGTTTCTGTGTTTCTGGTGTTTCTGGTCAATGGTTTTCACGATCTCACAATACGCTGCCTAAAAGCTTGCAGCAAGCTCAACAATGTCCGCTCGTCCTTAAACATAATTTTGGAATAAACTAACTTGGTCACAAAGGTTGATTTTGTCTATAAGCTCTGCAATTCAGAAGAAGATGACATTAGAACAAACAAAAAGTGAGTGTGTATTGGTAAATAGTGTATTTCAGAAACTTCGAAATGATCGTGCTGTACTTCCGCAAGTTCAGCGACAATCTCCCGATGACCTTCATCCTCAGCTTCTACGTCAGCCTGGTCATCGGTCGTTGGTGGGATCAGTTCAACACGCTGCCCTGGCCAGACAAGTCTGATTTTTTGGTCCTAATTTTCATAATAGTATAACTATCATGACAGCTATGACATACCAGTTAGGTTACTGCCTTGTGGGTAAGCCGCATAGAGCAGAATAGATAGAGACGCACTGTGATGGGTACTAGAGATGGGATCGGTTCCACTGAAACCGGATGGAACCGGAACCGGCAGCATTTTTGAAACCGAAACCGGAAAAGCAAAGTAGAACCGGTCCCATCTCTAATGGATACTGCCGTAAATGAAGTTATATGCATATATAGGACAAAATTGAAAATGGTAGAACGCTGGTCTGCAGACTCATAATGGGCGACTCGAATCCCCTTTGGGTCATTTGCTTAAGGACATCGGGACAGGGAAAAGGACAAATGTCAGTCAGCTGCTGTGAAAAATTTGCTGATTCGTTTTGGCTACCTTTTCTCACAGGAACTAGTTCTGACTCGAACTTTGTTTATACAAAAATTTGTGTCACTTAGGGCCTTTTTCTAAAATGGACTTAACTGGACTTGACTTAACTGGACTTAATTAAGTCCGGAATTTTGGAATGCAAAATCGGACTTAAGTGGACTTAAGTGGACTTAAGTGGACTTAACGCTGCCAGTGGACTTAATTAAGTCCAGTCGCATTTCTAAAATATCACCGGACTTAAATTTAAGTCCGATCGTATTCCAAAAATAACAGTGGACTTAAGTTGCCGCTGGACTTATTTAAGTCCGACTTAACTTTTGCACGTTTCTAAAATGGACTTAATTAAGTCCACTTAAGTCCGCGGACTTAAGTTTACACGTATTTGGGAGGATTTTAAGTCCGCGTAACTTTACGCGGACTTAACGGATTTAAGTGCTTGATAGCTCGCACATAATCCTTTGTAACTTTAGACATACTGAACCGATTTAGATGATCTATATGTCAAACGATAGCTAAATAAATGGGCTTTTTGAAGACATACTTTTTAAGTTTTTTTATTTTATAAAAGTTGCTATATGACCAATAAATAGTCTTTTTCAGTCGATTACTGGCATTTTTACGGAACCTATGATGTTTATTTTTGCCTGAAATTTCAAGTTTAGGGCTAATAGCCGTTGTAGGACTGAATTTTAAAGTTTGTAATGACATAATTTTCTTATAAAGCTTAAGAATTTTGCATCACTAACGATTGTAGTAAATGTAGGGTTTCAAACTTACGCTTTATCAAATGTTGAAAATAATCCAAATAATACTATAGTTACACATAACTCCTGCTGAAAACAATACGACACAGTTTTTCTGGATGTTTTTCAAGTAGATTCGAGATTACCTATACTGTGTTTCGGTTTAACTATCGCCGTTCACAAGTAAATGAATTTTTACAAGCAGATAGGTATGAATTATAAAGCGTAAGTTAGCCTAGAGACGGAAACGCAGCTGTAATAAAACCGACCATACGTGGGCTTTTCCTTGACTCTATTTTGGGGTAGATTCATATTGACAGCCAAATGTCAGTGCAGCTGGCAAAATTACGAAATAATCGCCCTACAATTATTGTGTAAGATCAGCTTGTGACGTGATTATTTCGTAATGTCTTTCATGAATGAATCTGCCCTTAACCCAATCATAAATAATGTTGCTTCAGAGCAACAATTGGCACTACATATCTCATACCAGTGAAACCTGTCGACATTATGTTTCAAAGAATCAGCTACTATACAAATATGCTTTAGGCATCCGAGTGAATCGAGCCAGTGCCTGAATAGGCGTGACAGTTCAGCTGCAAAGGTGTCCCTCAGTCTATGGTGATTGGTGACGCATCAAAACCCAGCCAAAACTTGAACTCGCCGTTTAGAAAAATTCATGAAGTAAAGGGAATAAGTTGTAGGAAGACAAGAAACGTAGTAGCAGGATTTTGCAATCGTGCACTATCTAACGCCGCACTAAGGACAAGAACACAGTGTTGCAGGTTTTGACATTGCTTGGGGACACGGAAAAATCCCTAAAGCCTAGTTCATACTCGTCCCTAAGCTTTGTGCTTGTCCCTGAGTGACCCTGTCCTCGTGTCCTTTGTGTTGTCCTTGTCCTTAACACCTGTCTCCAAGTTCCAGGGAATGTCATTGTCTTTCACCGTATGGGTGATTGATTCAAACTCCTTGGGGACAGAGGAACCAGAGTTGGACACGGGGCGTTGTCGGGGTGCCCCGGGGGGCGGGGCGGGGCGGATCGAGGCAGAGGTCTTGCCCATACTGGGATTTAGTATTTTGTAGTGTACCAACTTACTTTTTGAATTTGTCGTGTTTTTTGTGCTACTCAAGCAGTGAAAAATTCTAGCTTTATTTGGACCAATTTCTAAGCCGGTTTCTAAATTTCCAATGTTTCCAAATGTTTCCAAATGTTTCTAAATTCCAATTTCCAAAATTGCGATTAGTAATAAGGCTAGTTATTAATAATAATAACACAGGCACATTAGTTAATAAGAGCTTCAGTATTTCATGGTTGAGGTCTAAGTATAAGCTGTCATGTACCTCAGTGCGAAAGTGTTGTTTCCTATTTTTGAAAAAAATCTTCCCCTTTTGAAAAATTCGGTCACCTGGAACAACCGGCTAACTTCATTTTTTAAAAAAATGGAGTTGAGTAGCTACTTTTGCACAATCGATGATGCTCTATCCGGTGGAGCTAATTTTGTGCGTAAACTTGCATTTTGTGCGAAGATAGAGCAGCTTTTCAGTTGGCCGGTTGTTGCACTTTTTTCGTACAAGTTGAATTTGGTGAAATACTATTTAGTTACAGCAGTTAGCGCCATACTTAAATCGAAACTCATTAGGTAGTACCGTCTACTATGTCTGTGCCAAATTAGAGCATTCATGATGTCAGAGTAAATTCTTGGTGCATCAGGTTAGAAAGCGGCTAACTGTTGATCTTCACCATGTATGTGTCAGTGCAACAACCGGCCAAACCATCAAACATGTGTAAAATTTGTGCTGCAACAACCGGCCAACTGCAGATGAGAGTTTTAAGATTGCTTTGGAAAAATTGTCAGTTCCAGCTTTCCTGTTGAAATTTTACAGAAAAATAGAACAAAAGTTGATGTTTAATTTAAGCTACTGCTTGCAAAAAATGGTTGAATAAATGCTGGATCAAAATGCTGCAAACTTTAAAGTCGATTTTCTCATTTTCAACTTTTTGTACAAAAGTTAGCCGGTTGTTGTTCTAGGGGACCGAGTTCCACTACCGACCTTGGCTACCGATGTTCAACCTAGTTTTGAAAATAATAATCTGCCCTTCTTATGGTACTAAATAGAATTTAATGAGTGAAATATTAATTGAACGACTTACTAAAAAATTTTCTGCTAAAAAACTACTATTGCCCCAGTTGGCAACGAAAATCTGCGGGGTGACCCGCCCCGCGTCCAACTCTGAGAGGAACGTGAAATAATGCTCAAACTCCATTGGATTAACTGCGTTTCGTTGACAATAACTTGAAGGGTATATAAATCTCATTTGCTAATCAAAGCAAAAATGAAATTAAAATAGCCCAGAACCGGCTTCGATCCGTGGTTGCTCGATTGAAAAGCAAAAAGTCTGGCATCTAAACTACCAAGTCACCGAAGTGAATATCGTAAAAGACCTTTATAAACTAGTGGAACTTTATAGGGTTTGAGAAGTATTTAAAAATTCATATTTTAACGCAAAAACGCTCAAAAACACAATAATTTCAATTGCGCAACACAAACCAGCAATTTTTTCACTAGTCGGCCTGTAACTGTCTGATTGGCTATTCTTGGTGTCACATGTAATTGCCTCATTTTGATTGGCTGACGCCCGTTAGACTGTTTCAGAACAGTCCAAAAGCTGCATGAGTGCAACGTGCAAGTGCAACGTGCATTAATAAAGCGAATGACGAACCATAAGAGCTTATTGAACACAGAAACAGTCCTTAAACGCGAGCATACACCAGCTTTAACATAAATTTTGTTTTAGAACGGTACAATATAGCTATTACAACTTTTTAAACTAGTGTAGGATGTATTTAAAAAAAAATAAAAGCTCAAAAAATTTCAACAATTACATGGCTAAAAAGCGCAATTTCTGAGCTTTCGAATGACGTATTACACACGCAAAACGGTAAAACTAGTCAAAAGTTATGCACATAAACTCGTAAGCAACACAGAGTCTTAATAGCCGAGGTTACTTTAGGAATGCAATCGGACTTAATTAAGACGGACTTAATTGAGTCGGACTTAATTAAGTCTGCATTCCAAAAATACTGGACTTAAATGGACTTAATTAAGTCCGCTGCAAATTTAAGTCCACTTAAGTCCGACTTAACTGGACTTAAACTTGCAGCGGACTTAATTAAGTCCACTTAAATCCGGTCTTTTTGGAATGCGTTTAAGTCCACTTAAGTCCGCTAGTTTAAGTCCAGTTAAGTCAAGTCCAGTTAAGTCCATTTTAGAAAAAGGCCCTTAGTCAGGCAGTTTTTATGGAATAGCTTAAGGACAAACGACAAGGACGATTATGAACTGGGCTTAATTCTGTGTTGCCAGGCTAGCCATTGCGGTGAGCACCTTCGTTCGGGGCGCGGACGAACAAGGCCGCATGATTCGCCGCACCCTCATTCGTTACCTCAACCTGATGGCTGTGCTGACGCTCAACTCAGTCAGTATGTCCGTCCGGAAACGATTCCCCACCATGACGCACATTCTTGACGCAGGTTTGTAGCTAGGCGGGATAACTTAGGGTTACATTTCGTGAAAAGAAATTGGAATATATATTTGGTTAAAAGAGTCACACAAGTTGTTAATAACTTAACAAATCCTCAATTCAAAGTTGATAATGTCATGATCGAGGCGCAGCGCCACTTCAAATTACGGGACTGCTAGTAATAACTGTTTCAGCAAAAAATATTTTGATTTACAAACATTGAGCGTTATATTGCGTTGTGTATGAAAAAGCGATGCCTATATTCACAATTTATAGGTATGTAGATATCAGTGTTCTTTTACTAACCATTTATTAATAATTAATGATTAATTAATTACCTAATTAATCTACTTAACGACAGGGTTTATGACGGAAGAAGAGATGGAGCTACTTGAGGATACCCCGAACAGATTCGGCAACTACTACCAGCCCAGCGTGTGGTTCATGAACCTGGTGCACAAGGCCAGGGAGGAGGGGCGGATACAGAGCGACTTCTATGTCCAGAAGCTCTATGACGTAAGACTGCGTAGCTAGCTCAGCTGCAAGCAATTATGAAGCCACCCGAATGCACCACTGCTTCAAAGGACTAATCTTGGTTTACCAAAGGACAGTACATTGCAAAAGAAGTTTCCTATTTGTGTCTGGTCATTTGGTATTCGTTACCAAAAAAGGACGAAGATTTCTTTAGAAGAACCAAGGTTTGTCTTAAAAGACGAAGCTTGATCTAAAAAGTTCAGTCTCTAGTTCAGCTTCAGTTCAGTCTGAAGTTAATTCGATTTGGTGTCGTCCACCGTATCACATTTCAATAAGTCTGTTTGTTGCAGGAGCTGATGCTGTATCGGGGCTGGTGCGGCGGGTTGTTCAACTACGACTGGATCAGTGTGCCCCTCGTCTACACTCAGGTCAGGCACAATTTTATTCACAAACATAAAACGCCACCAAACTGCTTACAGAACTATTGCAGCAATCTCGCTTGGTGCTTGAAAGGTATTTTGTCATGTGCTGTAAATGAGAATTAGGGCCTATGAGACTCGGGGGCTGTGGTGTAGTGGTTAGCATGCTTGGCTTCGAAGCAGGCGACCCAGGTTTCATTTCCGGCGCCCCCATTTCTTTCATTCTTTCTAAATTGTTGCATCCTCTTTCTATTCCAAGTGGTACGGAGGTACAGGTCCTCAGCACCTATCCGAACCGTTATCGAGTGGGTTAGGCCCCATGCTTTGGTTTAGGTTGCACTTCAACCCTTACGGTACTCGTCTGTGTGCAGTAGACTGTTACATAGCTCTTTTGTATGTCCCTCGTTAAGCTAGCCAAACCCTCGTTTCGGTCAGGGTATCGAAACCCTCGTTTCGTTAGTGAGCCGTTACCCTCGTTATTCATCCTATGTCTCGCCTTGGTTCGGTAGCCAGCGTATTTTTCAGAGCTGCTCCCGTTTTCTCTCCCTACTCGGTTTGCCCTAGTATCGACCGAGTATCGTTCAGGTCCAACATGTTAGAAGGACCTTTTCTAATTAGGGCCTATGAGACTCGGGGGCTGTGGTGTAGTGGTTAGCATGGCTTCGAAGCAGGCGACCCGGGTTTGATTTCCGGCGCCCCCATTTCTTTCATTCTTTCTAAATTGAGGCATCCTCTTTCTATTCAACATAGTGACGACCGTGACAGGACGGAGAGGATAGGGCCAGGTCCTCAGGACAGCCCTATCCCCGAACCGTTATCGGAGGTGGGTTAGGAGCCCCATGCTTTGGGTTGAGGTTGGCACTTCAACCCTTACGGTACTCGTGCTGTGTGCAGTATGACTGTGTACATAGACTCTTTCTGGTATGGTCCCTCGGTTAAGGCTAAGCCAAAAAACCCTCGGTTTCGGTCAGGGGTGAATCGGAAAAAACCCTCGGTTTCGGTTAAGGGTGAGCCGGTTAAAACCCTCGGTAATGATTGCGAATCGCTATGGGTCGATCGAGAAACCCTGTGGTTGCGGGTGAGCCAGGAAACCGTGATTGTGGTGTGACTGAAGTAGGCTTGGAGGCTACCTACGTGTGAATGTGCTCTGCCCTTGAGGCATCGGGTTTGCCCTGAGTATCGACCGAGTATCGTTGCAGGGTCGCAACGATGTTAGAAGGGGGGACCCTGTTGTAACTGAGAATTAGGGCCTATGAAAATCGGGGGCTGTGGTGTAGTGGTTAGCATGCTTGGCTTCGAAGCAGGCGGCCCGGGTTCGATTTCCGGCGCCCCCGTTTCTTTCATTCTTTCTAAATTGGTGCATCCTCTTTCTATTCAACAGAGGCCAGAAAAAGCAAGCATGTTTGCTAAATATTGAGTGTAACTTATAACAGATTTTCTATGTACATTGGCTATTGGACGATCTTACAGATTCCTTGAGGTGCTGCGTAATGCTGCTACTGGGAAGATAGATCTGTTAGAGTATTTAAAGGAATTTACGACAGCTCAACATAGGCCACATAACTCAAATAGGGCGCTGGTCTGCAGATTCAGAGATGGGTTGCTCAAATACCCCCTGGGTCATTCTGATGCTGATGCTGTCTTTTGAGAATCCTCCCTCTCTTTCTTGACACTACAATGGATTGCTCTGTATTTCAGGCCGTGACCATCGCAGTGAACACCTATTTCCTATCCTTGTTGTTCGGCCGTCAGTTTATATTCCCCGACGAGCAAGAGGCCACTATTTCGCCAGAGGGCACTGTCAACAGATATATTCCCGTTCTCACACTCTTTCAATTCTTTTTCTTTTCTGGTTGGCTCAAGGTAGCATTGAGTTTACGTTATTTGATGTACTTACTAGCGTTTACGTTCTTACTCATAACGTTAAAGTGTTTACATTATGGTCATTGACTAAATGCTATCATTGCCATTCAGTAACGCCGGATTTCTAAATAAATGTTACATACTAGATCTTTGTAATCCAGTAATGGTCTAGAATGGGGTTAGACCAAAAGCAAGAGGGATTGATCCACTGCTTAGTCCGTTAGTCCGATATGCTACTCCTACTCTGTAGTATTTTGCTTATTTCAGACGGCGGAGCAATTGCTGAACCCTCTCGGAGAAGATGACGACGATTTTGATTTGAATTTTGCCATTGACAGGAACACAGAAGTTGGTTACAGTATCTCACTCAACAACTTAGAACTTATAATATGTAAACTACATCTAATTGTACTCTTGATCTAATCTATCGAAGTGGCTGGCAAAACGCAGTCTGCTCAGTGTAATGATAAGTTTGTATTACTTCAGTTTGCGGATTTTAAGCTACAGAGTTGTCAATCATTCAAATTTTCAACGATAGTGTTGAACGCTAAAGAAATAGCTACTCCCGTTAAGGAAGAAAAAAGAACAAGTACCTACAGGAACTTTGTAAATTGCATATAACTGCCGTATAGCATACGTCTGAGAAATAGACAGACAGACAGAAAAAAGAAATACAGGCGCCGGGAATCGAACCGGACATTAACATCAACACCGAGAATGTTTACCACTACACCACAGCTCGCAAGTCTAGTAGGCCCTATTTCTCATTTACAACACTGTGCTTAGGTTGGCTTCGTGATCGTGGACAATCTGTACGACAAGTTTCCGTCGGTGGAGCGAGACTCGTACTGGGACAGCCGGGAGCCAGACATTCCCTACACCGAGGCAGCAGCCAAGGCTAGCATCGGCTTTCCGTATCTCGGCAGCGTCAAGGATGTCGAGTAAGGCTCAAGAAAGAAAGGGGCGATTCTGACTGAAACAAAAACAGCTTCGTCATCACAATGACCCAGGGGGGACTTGAACCACCCATCTCTGAATCCAAAGACCAACGCTCTACCGTTAAGCTACTGGACTAAAGATGAGCTGTTGTAAATTTTCTCGGTGTTGTACTCTAGTTTTCAACTTTTTGTAATATTTTTTATTAATCTTGTGCACTTGTTTTCTATTTTTCGGTGATATAATGCTGAAAGGTAGGGTCGTTTTTTAAAACAATGGAAACGCCAGGAGTCAAAACTGAGACCACGAGTCGACGCCGAGAATGCGTAACCGCACGACTGTCCTGATGTCCTGATGTTCCTTGTTTCCTAATTCTTATATAATAATTTTTCAAACATTTAATGTCAAGCTGGAAAGACATTACGCCTGTTAAATATTTCATTTTTTGTTTCAGTATCCCGAAAGGTTGGAAATGGTCTGTGGCGCGTCCCTATTTTCGCTCAATGTCGCGACCAGAAATCGGTTTGGGCGGTCCCAAATTCTCCACCAAGTCATCCCAGATCCCCTTTTCTGACCAGCCCGGTCGT
Source organism: Trissonchulus sp. WLG1_4 (assembly GCA_030248245.1). Classification (NCBI taxonomy): domain Eukaryota; kingdom Metazoa; phylum Nematoda; class Enoplea; order Enoplida; family Ironidae; genus Trissonchulus; species Trissonchulus sp. WLG1_4. Next base: position 29,377 of record JASANF010017206.1, read on the forward strand.
CGGTTGTTTTCGCGATACCGCAGTCGATCGGAGATGAGCACCACGTCTCCCAGATTGCACCGATTGTTTAGCAAAATCAGTCGTGGCAAAAAAGAGTATAAACTCAGGTAATACTGCCGTTTCGCAGACAGGTTATATGAAATTTATATAATATATGTAATTATATATATATATATATATATATATATATATATATATATATATATATATATATATATATATATATATATATATATATATATATATATATATATATATATATATGTATATATATATATATATATATATAAATATAAATATATATATATAAATAAAGATATTGTAATGGTTTACTTACATTTTAACGTGACTTTGTTTTGGGTAATATGATAAAAATGGTGTCTTTTTTACGATGTTCGCAAAGAAAATCACAAAAGGTGTTGAAAAGTTGTTTCAGTTGAAGAAATTCAAATTCGGGTTCTAACATAGCATAGTATGTAGCTTCTAGGCCAATCATATTGGTTCACTTGCCAAGATACAAAGCGAAAGTGACGCTACGATTCACTGGCTTAGTAATATTTGCGTTGCATTTTTTCTGTTACAGTGGATCGACCATCAGCAACCCGCCGATCCCCGAAGAACCGGAAGGGTCGCCCCCGTCAGACCAGCCGGAGCCTCGGGCGGTGAACCGGAAGTCAGTGGTGTTCCAGACGGAGGCCAGTGGAGATGCCGTGCTGGCCGCATACCACAACCAATCAGCCACACTGCAAGATGAAGTCATGTGATCATAACTGCGGCTGTCACCTGACATTCCACAAGATTGCGGCACATTGCTTTAGACTGCACTAATCACTGTTTCATATCGAAATCGCTATGTCACATGCCTATTTTCCGTTTTACATACTATCAAAATAAACTACGTTATTCTAGCCGCTTGAAGAGCCTGATCGCAGGAGATAAAATGCTACCTCTGACTTACCGTAGTTAAAACACAGATGCGATAGTTTTTGTAATTAAATCAAAAAAAATTAAGTGAAGTATTGAATCTGTGCTAACTTTGCCACGACATGCTATTACAGCTAATGTGCAGCTCAATAGCAGATTAGCAATAATTGTAATACATTCATCATTGCTTCTTTTTCATCAGTCATACTTTGAACCGGTTTAGGGCGGCACCAAAAGGATTCCAACTTCGAACAAGTTACCGTCACGTTATGATACAACTGTTTTATCGCGCACTAATACGTGACAAAAAGTTTGTGCTTGTTGCTTATCAAAACAACAACTTTTATTGTCATAAACGCAAGACTTATCTCAAACTATTTTTTCGTTGCTCACTTGTATAAAACTTTTAACCGCTAAGTGGTTAATTTGTTTGTCAATTGCTATTTACTTACAATTATTTGAAGGTATCATTATATAGTTTGGTGTTTTTCAATTGGGTTTACTTTACCAGTTAAACTTTTATTTGCTATTATCCAAGTTTGTTCTAAGTTTTTTAAGTTTTTTGAAAGGTTTTCAGGACAAACCTTTTTTCGGCAACGAAGGTTCTTTACCTGTAACCAAGATTACATAATAGGAAGAGTATGACACACTTCCTATTATGCCTTCGGGCGTGCGTCCAATGAGGAGCGCGCAAAATAGCCCGCTTGTGTGCGGTTTTGAGGGGGTTATATACCCCCCCTGAACTAAAGACCCCGTGCTCAACTGAGGGGGGGGGGGCCCCCCCCCTCCTCCCCCCCCCCCCCACACCCCCCCTCAATTCAGCACATCAGCGAATGTCCTTGGCAGTACGGGTTATCGAAATGAGAGAGGGGAACCCCCCTCAGTTGAGTACGGGGTTTTCAGTTCAGGGGGCATATACATCCCCCCCCTCAAAACCGCACACAAGCGGGCTATTTTGCGCTCCGCATTGGATGCACGCCCGAAGGCATAATAGGATGAGTGTCATACTCTTCCTATTATGTACTCTTGCTGTAACGAATTGCAAACATTTGTTGTGTATTGTACTTATTATGGCATAATGATAGACACTTCAAATTTTTAGGGACGCCAAAAAATTCGAATACTGAAAAACTAATTAGTTTTGATCTAATGTATGCCCAATACTATAATTTCGAAGAAAGTTTTAGTGATAATTAACAGGTACTAAATGTGATAAATGATAAAATCATTAACAGCATCTTCTTGTTATTCAAACGGCTTTCTATCACAACCTCAGTTTTAGTAGCACACCTGAGTTTCACTTTAGTCAGGTTTTCATTTAGTTTTCATTTTAGTTTAGTTTAAATTATCTAAGCTTTACTCAGCTACCATTCTCTGTGTACCAATTTAGTGCAACACGACAGTGTTTTGTGATTATCAACAATGGATACGGAATAAAAGCAGAATATTTGAGTTCCACACCTAGCACTAGCAGTGATGCTAGCAAGACAGTGTGGTACCAAGAGTACATAATAGGGAAGAGTATGACACTCTTCCCAATCCTAGCTAATCCGGCTCCGGCCGAAATGATGCTCCGGCCGAAATAGCGCTATTACGCCTTGATTTCAGCTGCCAGCTCGAAATCGGTGGTATCTTGATTTCAGGGGGGGGGGGGGAGGGGTGCCACAGGGCTCACCATGCTGGCAACGTGCTACCCCCCCCTGAAATCAAGGCGTAAAAGCGCTATTGCGGCTGGAGCATCGTCCGGGCCGATTAGCTAGGATATGGAAGGGTGTCATATGTACTCTTCCCTATTATGTACTCTTGGTGGTACCTACACTTTCTTGCTTCAATGGTATCCTATGCTTACCTAAGCTGTCAGATAAAATGCTCAAATTTTTACAAGAAAGTTTCTTGTTTTATCTAAGGCTCCGTATATGTCAAGAACGGCATTTTCCGCTCTATTCTTTTTACAGTGCCATTATAGTAATATTAGTTTTCGTACATTACCATAAAAGCACGTTATTCACACCAGCTGTCACATACACGCTTGCATAATCTCCGTTTTGAAGTAGTAAAGTTAAAAACTTCACCAAAATTACCGCACCGACCTAAATTATTTGCCACAGACTCCCCAGTCAAAGTGGAGTCTGAGTCATTTGATTTCGGAGTCAGACTAAGAGACAACTATTTACTTTTGACTCCTGAATTACGCGACTCCGACTTTGCTTTGACTCCAGAGTCTGTAGCAAGTAATTTTGGTCGGTACTGTAGGAGTGAAACTGAACTTTATTTACACCTAGGACAAGTTTATTTATGATCTTATTCAAATCATGCACAGATCTAAGATCTAAACTAAGTCTAAAATCTAGCCCTGCTTAGGTGACTGACCCCGCCATGACGGTGACATACTCCCTGGACGTCAGCACGTCCCGCATGTCGGTGCTGTTCCGGCTGCTGCTCAGATGGCGAGGCAGCATCTACAAACTGGTCTATCGGGAGTTCATCATTTTTCTATTGCTTTATTACACGCTGGCCGTCATATACCGCGTTGCCCCACTCAATGACTCACAACGAGAGTAGGTCTGGCTTTTTGCACTGACATTTACTGCACTTTTGGCTTGACACAGTTCGACCAATAAATGGTGGACCCTGAGACAAAAAGAAACATGCGATTTCATAACGAAAAGAACTAAATAAGAGCATCATGAGTAGGCACGGGCACGTTTACAAAAATCTGTAAACGTTTAAACGCTCGCGTTTACAGATGAGAAAACGCGTATAAACGTTTAAACGCGTTTTCCGGTTGTAAACGTTTTTTGACCGTTTAAACGTTTAAACGTAAACGCGTCTAAACGTTTAAACGTTTAAACGTTTAACCGCGTTTGAACGTTTAAACGTTTAAACGGTTAAACAAAGGAGCGTTTAAACGCGTTTAAACGTTTAAATGGTTAAAAAAGGGAGCTTTTAAACGCGTATAAAACGTTTAAACGGTTGAACGCGTAAGCTTAAACGTTTAAACGGTTAAACAAGTAAGCGTTTAAACGCGTATAAAACGTTTAAACGATTATACATGTAAGCGTTTAAACGTTTAAACGTTTAAACGGTTAAACAAGGGAGCGTTTAAACGCGTTTAAACGTTTAAACTGTTAAGGAGCGTTTAAACGCGTTTAAACGTTTAAGCGGTTAAACAAGTGAGCGTTTAAACGCGTTTAAACGTTTAAACGGTTGAACACGTAAGCTTAAACGTTTAAACGGTTAAACAAGTAAGCGTTTAAACGCGTATAAAACGTTTAAACGATTATACATGTAAGCGTTTAAACGTTTAAACGGTTAAACAAGGGAGCGTTTAAACACGTTTAAACGTTTAAACACGTTTAAACGTTTAAACTGTTAAACAAGGGAGCGTTTAAACGCGTTTAAACGTTTAAACGGTTAAACAAGTGAGCGTTTAAACGCGTTTAAACGTTTAAACGGTTGAACACGTAAGCTTAAACGTTTAAACGGTTAAACAAGTAAGCGTTTAAACGCGTATAAAACGTTTAAACGATTATAGGTACATGTAAGCGTTTAAACGTTTAAACGTTTAAACGGTTAAACAAGGGAGCGTTTAAACGCGTTTAAACGTTTAAACTGTTAAACAAGGAAGCGTTTAAACGCGTTTAAACGTTTAAACGGTTGAACACGTAAGCTTAAACGTTTAAGGGGGTAGTGTCGCGAAACAGTCGATTTTGCGCGACTGTAAAACATTTTCAGTGAAAGATAGGTCAATGTTCTTTATATATTCTGAAAATATGTTTCAAGGCAACTATATTTGCCAAGTTTCAGAAAAATTTATGCAGCATACAGTTAGCAGTGAAGTCGCAAAGTCGGAAAAACGACGTTTTGAAAACCTATTCACATTCGATAATTTCATCACAATTAAAAATTTTTTTGTTTAGGTTCTTTACACAAAGTAAAAGCACGTATGCTCTAAGTTATGCACACAAAATCTAGTGCAAATTGCTTGAGTGGTTGTGTAGTAATGCCTGTTTGAACTGTGAAACTGTGCGTAACCTGTAAAGTACTCACAGCAATAATGATAAATTGTAAAAAAATTAGACACTTATTTTAAAGCCAAAAGAAAAACGCACCTTCATTTTTCATTTTTCTTATTTGTGGCAAAAAATTGTGCGTCAAAACATTACATGTACTTCACAAGCTGGCCAATCTGATATCTGGCTTGATTTTTTTGAACTTTTATGTCTCTATTGTGTGATGTCTGGCTAACAAAATATGGTGATTGGTTAAAAATATTGGTAGATATTGGTAGTCTAGTGTCTGGCAGTATTTATTTGACACCATATGGCATTTCAGTTGTTTCTCAGTGAACGTACAATTTCAAAGCAAAAAGTTCTCATTTTGCAGCCTATGAGCAAAACTACTTTGGCGACACTACCACCTTAAACGGTTGAACAAGTAAGCGTGTAAACGCGTATAAGACGTTTAAACGATTATCCATGTAAGCGTTTAAACGTTTAAACGTTTAAACGGTTAAACAAGGGAGCGTTTAAACGCGTTTAAACGTTTAAACTGTTGAACAAGTGAGCGTGTAAACGCGTTTAAACGTTTAAACGGTTAAACAAGTGAGCGTTTTTAAACGTTTAAACGGTTGAACACGTAAGCTTAACCGTTTAAACGGTTGAACAAGTAAGCGTTTAAACGTGTATAAAACGTTTAAACGATTATACATGTAAGCGTTTAAACGTTTAAACGTTTAAACGTTTAACCGCGTTTAAACGTTTAAACGTTTAAACGTTTTAACGCGGTTAACAGTTTAACCGTTTAAACGTATAAACGCGTTTAAACGTTTAAACGTACTAAACGTTAAACGGTTCGAAAACCTCGTTTTTGAACCCGTAAACATTTAAACGGTTCCACACCGTTCAAACGTGAAACGCGTTTAAACGGTTCAAACCGTTTTAAAGTGCCCATGCCTAATCAAGAGTACAGCGAGCAGTCAGTCACACAAATTGCGCCACCTATGTTGTCTCAGGGTTTAGCATTTTTTAGTCAGACTTTAGTATCGAATAATTTTCTGGCTGATTTGAAGGCATTTGAGAACCCATCGAAAGTGGTTGTGCAATTCATTCTGGCTTGGTTGTGTTGTCTGGGTCGTGGGTAAGCCAAGAACCCTGACTACAGCTAGAATAGGCTAAAAGGCCTAGGGCGCTTTGTTTGCCCTGTGAAAAGGCATCGAGACACCGGGTTCAGCTAAAAACATGGGGGACTGTTGTAAATGAGAACTAGGACCTAAATAACTGGTAGATGTCGCGTGTAAGCGTGCACGAGCACGAGATTTTACCCCCCCCCACCCCTAGGCGCTATTTGCGCTATTTGCGCTATCATAGTTTCCAGCTCAAAAACGCCACCCCCACACCCCTAGGCGCTATTTGCGCTATATGCGCTGCTATAGTTTCCAGCTCAAAAACGCCCCCTCCCACCCCCCTCGCTATTTGCGCTATATACGCTACGACAGGTACCACCCCCGCCCCTCCCCGCTATCGAAGTGCTATAAGCGCTATATGCGCTATATAGCGCATATAGCACCTAAAATAGCGGCTATAGCGCTTCGGAAAATAGCGCTTTTTTGGCAAATTATAGCACATTTCAAAATCCGAAAAATATCAAAGTGCTATAATAGCACAGCGCTATAATAGCGCATGGCAGATGCTATTTTTTCTGGAGGCGCTATTTTTACTTAGATAAAATTTTTATTTTATTCGATAGCGCTTATAGCACCTGAGGGTGCTATTTGCGCTATTTAGGCGCTATTTTGTGCTATCGGCTATTTTAATGAAAACTTTTGTACTTTTTAGTACGTATAAGATCTCTCAATTAAAATTAAGAAGTTTAACATTCTTTTAAACTTTTTGTTTGTGTTTTCACGGACGATATTAAAAAATAGCGCATATAGCAAAACGATAGCGCATCAAAGTGCTATAAGCGCTATTTTTTTCATAGGCTTAAAAAATAGCGCTTATAGCACCTGAGGGCGCTATTTGCGCTATTTAGGCGCTATTTTGTGCTATCGGCTATTTAATTAAAAACTTTTGTACTTTTTAGTGCGTATAAGATGTCTCAATTAAAATTAAGAAGTTTAAAATTCTATTAAACTTTTAGTTTGTGTTTTGATAGAGGATATTAAAAAATAGCGCATATAGCAAAACGATAGCGCATCAAAGTGCTATAAGCGCTATTTTTTTCATAGTCTTAACAAATAGCGCTTATAGCACTTGAGGGTGCTATTTGCGCTAATTAGGCATTATTTTGTGCTAATGGCTAATTTATTGAGTAAGCGCCTCCCCCCCTTTCATTCCTCGCTCCTGTTAGTCAAAATTGTAGGCAATTGCCCAACATGACTTTCCATTCTTCGTCCTATTGGTTACGCAAAATGAACCCCTAGAATGGTAAAAAGATTCAGTAGGCGCCCACCCCCCCACCCCCCCGCCGGGGTTGGGTTTGTAGGGCTTTCCATCCCTCGCTCTTATTAGTTAAAATTGTAGGCAATTACCCAACATAACTTTCCATTCTTCGCTCCTATTGGTTACGCAAAATGAAACCCTAGAAGGGTAAAAAGATTCATAAATAAATAAAAAGATTCGTAAATAAAGTATTCTCCAGCATATTAATATTCTACTAAAACAGATAATTAAAGGAAATAACCAAAAAAACATATATAACTTACTTGTTAAGCAGGAAAAGAACGAGAAATAGTTTAAAGCAATAATGAGTTAATAAATAAGCCTAAATAAGTAAATAATGAGTAAATAAATAAGCCTAAATAGCGCAAATAGCACCATCTGGTGTAATAAGCGCCATTTTTTAAGCCTACGAAAAAATAGCGCTTATAGCACTTTAATGCGCTATCGTTGTGCTATATGCGCTATTTTTTATATCGTCGACTAGAACACAAACAAAAATTTAAAAATAATTTTAAAATTATTCTAATTTATTGAAGGACCGTATACTTACTAAAAAATACAAAAGTTTTCAATAAATTAGCCAATAGCACAAAATAGCGCCTAAATAGCCTATGAAAAAAATAGCGCTTATAGCACTTTGATGCGCTATCGTTGTACTATATGCGCTATTTATGCACTATTTTTTATATCGGCGTCCAGAACACAAACAAAAGTTTTAAAATACTTTTAAATTTCTTTTTGTTTATTGAGGGATCGTATACGTGCTAAAAAGTACAAAACTTTTCAATAAGTTGGCCAATAGCACAAAATAGCGCCTAAATAGCGCAGATAGCACCCTCAGGTGCTATAAGTGCTATCCAAGATCAGCATCACTATTTAAAGGGAAATTAACACAAACACCAATAGGCCAGCGTAGCTCAGTCGGTAGAGCGTTAAGCTAGCAATCTAGCAATGGGTGGTTTAAATCCCCCCTGGCCATTTTTTTGTAGAAGTTTCATCCATATCCAAAAAAATAGCACATATAGCACCGTCGATAGCGCTTATAGCGCAAATAGCGCATATAGCACTCCCAAAAAGCGCTATAGCGCAAATAGCGCATATAGCACCTTCGATAGCGCATATAGCGCAAATAGCGCATATAGCACCTTCGATAGCGCATATAACGCAAATAGCGCATATAGCACCCCCAAAAAGCGCTATAGTGCAAATAGCGCATATAGCACCTTCGATAGCGCATATAGCGCAAATAGCGCATATAGCACCCCCAAAAAGCGCTATAGCGCAAATAGCGCATATAGCACTTTTGATAGCGCATGTAGCGCAAATAGCGCATATAGCACCCCCAAAAAGCGCTATAGCGCAAATAGCGCATATAGCACCTTCGATAGCGCATATAGCGCAAATAGCGCATATAGCACCCCCAAAAAGCGCTATAGCCGATAGCGCTTATAGCACAACGATAGCGCATCAAAGTGCTATAAGCGCTATTTTTTCATAGGCTTAAAAGTAGCGCATATAGCAAATTCCATAGCGCTTATAGCGCATATAGCGCATATAGCGCATAAAAAAAGCGCTATAGCACAAAAAGTGCTATTTCGATTTCGCTTACACGCGTTCGTGACCAAATAAAGGACTTGAGGCTTACATATATATAAGAAGTCTAGTGCGTCTAGTTTAGACTCATTCGACAACATACATAAATTTAATGGCTTTTGAATACTGATTTTTTAAAAAATTAAGTTAAAATTTACATGTAAAGAGATTTCATCTAACATGGGTTGATTATGGTTAGTCACGAAGGGTCAAGTTTAAAAGACGTCTAGCGGACGATAGAAATGACGTACAAACATGACACTTACATCAATCGTCTTGATTTAAGGAGCGCCTTCAAATGAGGTGTCACATGACCTTGTCATGTGAGCATAACCTGAGATTTATATTTCGGGGTAACATGAAGCGCTATGTAGTCATGTGACCCCTCTTTTGAAAGCCCTGATTGCCAGCAATCCAATGATGCTGTTCGTTAGTCTCCAAGTTTTTAAAGGCCAGTTGTGGCGCTTAAAGCGCAGGGGTGGACGCGGGTCGTGGGTACCCGCGGGTACCCGCGGGTTAGGTAGGGTTGGGTCGGAAAATTTGAGCCGTGGGTCGACCCGCTGGTACCCACTTCAGGCTGCGCGGGTCGAAAAAATTTTTTCCGACCCGCGAAAACTGGAACCTGGCAAAATTGTTTACAAGGCTCCCCCCTTGGTTTTTATAGCCCGGCCAAAAAAATTTCGGATACGTCTCCAATTGACAAAATTTGATCTGAAATTTGTAAAAATTCTAAAAATTTTTTTCTGGGAGCTGCCGCCCCCAGACCCCTGCAAACTCTGTGGCTTACTATTCCTTGTTGTAACCTTTCATGAAAGCCTATGCATGTCTACTAACTAGAGTACATGATGCTGTATTTACTTGTGTAATATACTGTCTGATATGAAGTTCCTACCGTTTGTTTTTAATTTACCTGTCGGAAAATTTTTTGATTACGTCTCCAGTTGACCAAATTTGTCCGAAAATGCAAAAAACTTCTATTTTTTCCGACGGCTGCCGCCCCTAGACCCCTGCAACAGTTAGTTTATTTCATTTATTTCATTTAAATGACCAAATTTACATTTTGTTATGTAAGCCACTTCGCAAATAAGTGTAAAAATAAGTGGATTATGGTGGCTGAGGCGCTCAGACCCCGCAATAGTGAGTTTAAACAAGTGAGCAAAAAAGTGGACAAGGTGCAACCACCCTTTTCAAAATCCTGGCTAGACGCCCCTGTATAATGTACGTTAAGGTTATAGAGTGGTGGGTCAAAGTGGGTCGCGGGTCGGGTTTTACGGCGCTTGTTGGGTCGCGGGTTACCCACGAGTGTCGAGCCGCGCGTTGGGTTGGGTCGCGGGACGAAAATTTCGACCCGCGTCCACCCTTGCTTAAAGGACATGAGGAAAAAGAACACATTTCGTAATTTAGTAATTACGATTTAATTATGACAAAAGTGTTCTATGGTGCGAAAACCTTAAAATCCTCATAACTTTTGTTATGGGGGTCGCAGCCACTTGGGAATTTCACCATTCGATCGGTGAGACAATGCTTCAAAATGATCTGCTTACGGCAAGTTGACGTAGTACTGACCTTGGTTACCGGAACAAAAACCGCTGTAACTTGGTTTATGCTGTTTTATCAGCCATATGAATGGTGAAAATATCATACGTCAGGGGTTTCTGAGATCACTGCAAAGACGAAACCTGCTTATTATCATTATCATTATTATTAGCTTAATATATATGTAACTATGATGGTTTGACTTGCCAATGGGTAACTTATCTACCAGAAAGATAGTTCCAGAATTCCCCAACTTGAAGTTGCACTAGGCTTACAGTATGTAGGTAAGAAAACGTAGCAAAGAATGTTTCATAGATGTTTCTTGAAAATAGCTGAAAATATGTTAATACTTTAGGTGACTGAATGAAATGATTAGGTGGCCAATCAGCGCCTGGCGTGATTGTGCTAGAAAAAAAATGTGGCCTCTAAAGTAAGACGGACAGCAAGTGATGGTTGAAACTTTAAAAGTCAGCTATATTATTGCATCATTAAAAAGCAAAATTATGTGGAACCTCTAACTTGTTGGTGTATTTTCAGCGTGTTCGAAATGCTGGTACGTTATTTCCGCAAGTTCAGTGACAACCTCCCGTTGACCTTCATCCTTAGCTTCTACGTTTCCATGGTGATTGGGCGATGGTGGGATCAGTACATGAATCTCCCCTGGCCAGACCGGTAAGCTAAATTCTGACAAAAAATGTTGCACCAATGGAGAAAACGGAACATGTGATTTTGTTATGAAAAGAATAGACTTTGCCTATTAAGAGTGCAGCAAGTTATGTAGTTGCAGAATTCATGCCATTATAATATGTACCTAAGTGGCGCTTCTATTTTCTGGCAGTCTTTGAAATCCAACTTAAGGCAGTAGGTAATTAGCTAAAACGCACTGAATTTTTGTTCATGTTAACCCTTTACTGGTTCTGCGACCTTGTGAGGTCCACTAACTTATTGGCTCGCTAGTTTATCACGTGATTGTATTATCCAATCAATAGGAATTTTATTTAATAACGCGACATTTACTGGCGTTGTTGCGCCAAAATGGTGGCTATATTCACATGCTACTGGAAAATTGATCACTTTTGCTAGTGGCTGTAAAATGGTTTGGTGTAATGAGAAGTTGGCGTCATCATAAAATATACAAAAATGTTTCAATAATTTTTTCATAATAGCTAATATGTGTAGATTTTGTTCATACTTTCTCTTTTAAGCTGTAAGCTGCGTGGAATGAGAAGCAGCTGTGTTTGGTGGGTACCCTCACGAGGTTCTTTAACCAACAATGGAGATTAATTAATCAAAATTTTTATTGACTAAAATGGTTTTTATGCACCTTCTAGCCAAAATATACAATAAAACGCAACATAGATCACACGCTGCTGCAGCTGAAACGGACCGAGGCTCGCAAAACACCGGGAGGCCGCGCACGGCCCGGAAGTTTAAGGGTCGGCTCGCCGTATAGGGCCTACTAGGCCGGGTCATTCCCGGACACGCGCGGCACGGGCCCACCCGTAGTCAAAACCCGCTACAGGCCGGAGAGAACTCTATGACAGTTACTTACAAACAAAGTGACTTATGTAGATAACCTGCGCTTACAAAAACTCTCCTGAAAAACGATAAAACTGAGCTAAAAAAGTGGTAAACGTCGAAAACCACGACTCCGGTGCCATAGATTATGCACCCCTTAGTGGTCAAGCGACCTCGTGAGGTCGCATTCATAATTAGTTGACTGTATGTGACAGAACGAAATAAACTCTAGAAACGTATTTACCAGAGCTATGTTAAGTTAGAAACAAGCGCAAAAAAATTTCCTGCAGCTATTTTAAAATTGGACCAGTAAAGGGTTAACGTTCAGTTCTTATTTCTTCATATATTTCTCCTTTTTGTTTATTATTATTTTTTAATATACCACAAGAGGCATAGGGAGAGGGCATGTGAGCATGTTTCATGCATTTTAAAAACTGGACAGAAAAGTTAGGGTTTTCGCGCTTTGAGGCTGTCTGTAGTCTAATGAGTATGATGAGAGAGTGCCATGTTTCAAACTGTTATTTTTTTATTTTGTTGTTGCTGTTGTTATTGTTGTTGTTATGTCACAGTTAATCTTCGTAATCGTCAAGTGCACGACCAATGAACACAACTGCTAACTTAGGGTCAGTCTGGAGCGAGTGAGGTTGCAGCGTAGTTGGCTTGAGTGAAACAAACGGGTGCGATTATTAATTATTGCGCAAACAATTATTGCGTTTTATAATAGGTAAACCATTATCAATTATTTTTTATACAAGCTATGGCATGAAAATTTAGCAAAATGAATGGAAAATTACTAAAGTAATTCCTATTTATAGAAAAGAAGCAAGATCACTAGTCAAAAATTGTCCAATTAGTTTACTGTGTAGCTGCAGTAAAATTATGGAATCAATAATTCGTGACGTGCTGATAGATCACTTGTTTAAAAATAGTTTAATTAGTGCAAATCAACATGGTTTTTTAACAAAAAACGTTCAACTGTCACTCAATTACTCCGCAGTTTTGCTCATAAGTTGCAAAAAAAGAGCTTTTTGTTGTACATGTTGTACATGTACATGTACAAATTGTACATACATTGACAAACTAGTAAAATGCTATATGGTGTCAATTAAATACTGCTAGGCACTAGACTACCAATATCTACCTGTTTTGAACCAATCACCATTTGTAAGCCAGACATCACACAATGGGGACATGAAAGTTCAAACAATCAAGCCAGATACCAGATTGGCCAGCTTGTGAAGTACATATAATGTTTTGACGCGAAATATTTTGCCACCAATAAGAAGAATAAAAAATAAAGGTTCGTTTTTCTTTTGATTTAAAAATAAGCGTCTAAATTTTTCACAATTTATCATTATTGCTGTGAGTACTTCACAGTTTACGCACAGTTTCACAGTTCAAACAGGTATTACTCCGCAACCACTCAATCAATTTGCACTAAATTTTGTGTGCATAAACTAGAGCATATGTTCTTTTAGTCTGTGTCAAGAATTTAAACAAACAAGCCCAATCTGCGGCAAAATCTTCAGTAACTATAAAGCATACACTTTCAAGTACATTGGCCAGAGGCACGTAAACGGGGCAGACGATCATAAAGCAACAGCACAAAAACGCAAACAAAAAAACCCCAAAAACAAACAACTTTTAAAGCAGGCAACACTGTCAACAATGGCAAACAATCGAATAGAAGTAAAAGTTTTACTTGATGTAAAAGCATAAATTTTCAGGAATCTGAGTGGTTGAGTGGTTAGTGTGTTAGATTTGTACCATAGGCTACTGCTTCGATTCCTACTGCGTCTTTTTTTTCTTTTGCATTTTCCCAACCGCTGAACTCTACGAAGAAGACAGGAACAAGGCTTCGAGGACAGAGCAGTGGGAAGACGGACCCCCCGCACAAACACACCAGCAGGGAAGACAACACAAAGACCGGGCGGCCAACAAAAAAGTTTATAAATGTGACGAAATTATCGAATGTGAATAGGTTTTCAAAACGTCATTTTTCCGACTTTGCGACTTCACTGCTAACTGGATGCTGCATCAATTTTGTAAAACTTGGCGAAAATATCTGCTTTGACACTTTTTTCAGAATATATACCTAAATATCAATGTCTTATCATTTACTGAAAAATTTAGTGAAAATGTACGGGGCCCAGGACTAAATCCTGTGATGACGGTGAAGCAATAGATACTGCTTACTTAGATATTGCAAAAACTTTTGATACGGTGTCGCATGCAAAATTACTACGTAAACTTGAAAATATTGCAGTTGATTGCAATTTACTAAAATGACTAGAAGATTATTTGTCAAACAGACGTCAAACTGTAATGATAGAAAATGTTTATTTAGACACAACGAATGTTTTGCCTGGCGTACCTCAGGGTAGTTTATTAGGTCCAATTTTGTTTTTATATTTATCAATGATATTGAGAAAAGAATTTCTTACTCCAAGTTGAAATTATATGCCTATGATGCTAAATTGTATTTCAAAGTTTCAAAAAATTGTAAATTTTTAAGTGACGATTTAAACAGAATATTAAATTGGGCAAAACAAACGCAGTTAAATTCGGCACTAGAAAAATGTACAATAATGCATCTCGGATATAACAATCCACGACTTTCATATAATATATGTGATACTAACTTATAACCTGTAAAGCATTTTTCCGATCTTGGAGTCGGTTTTTCTAAAAATTTAGTTTTCTCTCATCATTGCCAACAGTTAGCCGCAAAATGTTTTAAAATAGTTAACTCAATTTTTCGCGCTTTTTTATCGAGATCTGTACCATTTCTTATCAAAATTTTCGTTGTTTTCTGCCGCAGCAAACTTGAATATGTAAGTGAAGTGTGGAATTCATTTTACCTGAAAGATATAAATCTACTTGAAGGAGTTCAAAGACTTTTTACACGACGTTTACTTGGAACATTTGCAACAATCAATTTTGCGTAACTGTAACTTAAAAGAGGTCAAGGATGGTGCATTGATCACACTTTCTAGCAACGAATTCCATATAGGAGCAACTCGGGGCTTGTCGTATACCGAACATTTGCAATATTTTCAAATTCAATCTCTAGGGCTTAGGCGTCTCTATAAGGATTTTGAAATGGTTTTTAAAATTTTTGCAAATGATGTCAATCTTGAATTTTTAGAATTCTTTAATTTACACGAAGTTACTTCAACCAGAGGTCACAACAAAAATATATTTTTATCTAGATCAAGACTAAATATACGTTTTATTAGTTTAATATAGTTTTATTTTGTTAACCGAGTTGCTCCTATATGGAATTCGTTGCTAGAAAGTGTGATCAATGCACCATCCTTGACCTCTTTTAAGTTACAGTTACGCAAAATTGATTTGTCTGCTCATTTAAAAGGTAGGGCTTCTGTAGCCGGCTAACCGGCCCAACCCATACTGTATCCAGTAATAATATGCACTATCTATATTATTTGCCATTTCTACATTCCTGTTATTGTGTTTTTGTCATAATTTTTCTTACAAGATTTGGTTTTGTTGTTGTTTATAATTTTGTGTTAAATGCATTGACTGGAATGCAATAAATCTATCAATCTATCAAACAAACGGGTAGATGTCGCGTGTAAGCATACACAGAACACAGCAATTTTAAGCTTTGGCAAAATCACTATAGCGCAGTTGGTGTTGGTTAGCAGCAAAGTTGAGCAGTAGTGTTTCAGGCTGTCGTACGCGCTGACGTGTTTCGTGAAGGGGACGGACGAGCGCGGGCGGATGATGCGTCGGACGATGGCGCGCTACCTGAACCTGATGGCCGTGATCACGCTCAAGTCCGTCTCTATGAAAGTCAAGAAACGATTCCCCACAATGGACCACATCGTGGAGGCCGGTGGGTCTAGTGCTGCTTGTTAAAGTCTAATTCAAATGTGTAATATTAATAACAATATTGCAACATTAGTTAGACAATAAGTATGGGTTATGGCACTGGTTGGCGTACTATAAGTGACTTTTCCGCATGTTTCTGTAAAACTCCGAGTGCAGGAGCACGAGTGCGCGAAGCGCACGAGTACACCTGCACAAGGGTTTCACACATGCGTATCAATTACTTTTAGCACAACAAACAGTGATATAAGTTGCTAGTAATTTGGCCTTAAAAACGTACGTAATTTATTTAAAAAAAATCAAGACTGGTGGGGATCGAACCCACAATACTCTGATTCCCAATTAGACGCCTTATCCATTAGGCCACAGCCTTGCTACGGATAAGCTGGTATTTTTGGTAGTTGTCACACTATAGTTAGGATGCATACTAAATGTCGTATGTACGTAACTACAGCAATACATACAGACAATACATAAGTCCACTACACTACCGGAGTTTTTTATGATAAATGTAGGCAAAT
The DNA here is from genome assembly GCA_030248245.1 of Trissonchulus sp. WLG1_4. NCBI lineage: Eukaryota > Metazoa > Nematoda > Enoplea > Enoplida > Ironidae > Trissonchulus > Trissonchulus sp. WLG1_4. Next base: position 45,764 of record JASANF010017206.1, read on the forward strand.
CGATGTCAGTATTGGAATGGCCTAGTGGTTAGGACAGTAGATTAGAAAACAGCGTATTTGACGGCGGTGGATCGATTCATCTTGTCTTTACTTTTCTTTCTATTTCGGCAGCGTGCGGTATAAGTAGGGCGGACACTGTAGCATGCAGTATAAGTAAATTGCACGCTTACAGCGTGCAGTATAAGTAAGTTGCACGATTCAGCGTGCAGTATAAGTACATAAGTTGCACGCTACTGCGTGCCGTAATAACCAGGTTATAGCACGCTACTAATACACTAAACCATATTACAATTATTGATTACTGTTATTATGTGATTAATTTACATTACTTAGCAATTATATTATTAACCCTTTGACTCGCATTGGGAACCTCAGGTACCACACATGGTGGATGCCGTAAAAAAGGCTATAAATCTTGGCTAGCTTATTCTAGTCAACTGATCTTCGACTTGTTTTTTCAGAAATCGCAGATCTTTGCATTTATGGGCCCAATTTTAGTCCTGCTGCCACACAACAAAACCTATGCTTGATTAAGCACTGTGAAAATTTGACTTTTTTTCATCGCAAAAGTAGTATTTTGTTTCCAGCCTCATTATGATATTTGATCGCAACTCTGGCAGTCTGCTTTTTGTGCATCAGATAGAGCGGAAATTGTAGTTTATTTTTAGCTGTCAACTATGATAGGCGCACGGTTGCTGTGTTAATACTCTAGGGTGAGGTACATATTATGCCTGAGCGATGGCGCAAAATTTGCACAAACTTTCATCTTTGAGCGCTTATAACACAAAAACGGTGTGTCCTAGACCCTTAATCGACTGATTATGTTTTGTTCACCATTAAATTGTCTATCGAATGGTGGTATCGCCAGCTCTCTACGACGCACGTAGCTCGAGCAATGGCCATAAAACTGGAAGGTGTCAAAGTTTGGCTGCCTAGATAGAGAACCTCTGGTCGTCAAAGGGTTAATATAAATAGCAATCAATATGCTGTATCTGATTGCTCGTGTATTATCATATATATATAAATAGATTTTTGCGTCCAAACTTTCTGTCTACTTTCATATTATTATTATTATTTAACAAGTTTAGTGAGTCAGGTATGTTAGGGATGCCTGTACATAAAGAAAATATGCGGGTCCCCAAAAAGACAAAAAATTTGAAGAAGTTGCTGATGAAGTAATATTTGGAGGGGATGGGGGGAAGACTTCCCCCAAAATTCGGTCATAGGGGAAGAAAGCGGGTCCCGCCAGTTACAGTAAACGATTTAAACACTTAAACGATAACCTAAATTTTGGCCAAATATTCTCAAAACCGGTGCTTTTTGGCCAAACGAATGGTAAGTGTGGTATGTAACTATATGATTTGAATCTAATACGTATTGGTAGTGTTATGATCTAAATGCTTAGTAATGAAATGACAATTTTTGTTATGCTCAAAAAAATCTTGAGTTAAAAATCTGAAAAAAATCGAACCCTGGCTGGGCTCGAACTAGCGACCAGAGGGGTGGCACGCCTCAATGCTAACCACTACACCACGGGGGCTACGACAAAGTTAAGTTACAAATGGTTTAAATTAGTTTGTTTTTATTATTTAACACAATGGACTAATTCCTAAAATTAAAATTATTTCCATAAAAAGAATTTAGCTTAGGTACTATAATAATAATGATCAGCGTAACATAAGCTTTTGTTTGGTATACCTATTCGAATCTGGATTATTATATTTATCATTTTTCTTGGAATAGTTTATATCCTATAAATTATTATTACAAGTCTAGTGTGTCTAGTTTAGACTAGGTCGACCAGGTCGTATTTGTTTCAGTGAAGTCTGTGCTATGTTACATTATTTGAAAAATGAGCACAAAATTTTGAATTTGGCCTAAATTCAATTGTTTTGGGATTTGATCACCCATGGTGTGATCTGTACGGTCAGCCCTTTTTAGAAAACTTTTCATGGGCCATAATTTTTGATACGGTAGTGGAACAAAAATAATTTAAACGTCAGTTGTCAGGAAATTGTTAGAGCTTTTAAATGATGAGTCACATGACCGTGTCACGTGAGCGGACCCTGAGATATTTAATTCGGGTTAATCTGAAGCGCCATGTGGTCATGTGACCCCTCTTTCGAAAGCCCTGGCTGTCAGCAATCCAATGAAGCTATTCTTGTGTCCGTCCTAGTTATTAAAGGCCAGTTATGACGCCTTTAAGGATATGAGAAAAAGAACACTTTTCGTAATGTAGTAATTACGATTTAATTATGATAACAGTGTTCTATGGTGTGAAACTCTGAAAATCACCATAACTTTTGTTATGGGTGTCGCAGCCACTTCGGAGTTACAGCATTCGATTGGTAGGACAAAGCGCTTTCGATTGATGGGTCACGTGACCCATTTACTGTAAGTTAACGTAGTTTTGAAATTGGCGCCCTGGGTGGAAACCGCTGTGACCAACCCCAGACACTTTATATCAAAAAATTATGCATCTTGCGACGCATACCACTGGTTGTACTACATTTTTGAGAAGTATCATGAAGAATCTGTCATTATCATTATTTTCAGTATAGTTCATATTCATATTATGTAAATATTATGTAACAAGTCTAGTGCGTCGGGTATCTTTCTTGTTTTTATTATTTAACACAATGGAATGATTCCAAAAATTAAAACTATTTCCATAAAAAGAATCTAGCTTAGGCACAATAATAATAATGATAAGGGTAACATAAGCTTTCGTTTGGTAAATTCAAATCTGGATTATTATATTTATTATTTTGCTTAGGATAGTTTATGTCCTATTAATTATATCCTATTAATTATATCCTATTAATTATGATTCTGCAAAAACTTTTATTGGTGTGTATAGATTTATTGATGTTATGAAAATCAAGTGGGCTACTTAATTTCCAATGGTAATTTAGTTATTCTCATGAAATTTTGATGTACCCAATTTTCAGGTTTTATGACAGAAGAAGAGAAGAAGTTTTTGGAAGAGACCCCCAGTCGATTCGGGCTGTACTTCCAACCCTGCATTTGGTTCACCAACCTCGTGGCTCAGGCCAGAAAGGAAGGACGCATTGACAGCGATGTCCATATGAAAATTATCTATGAGTTATGTTATACACCAACAATAGTGTAAGGCTCGGCTCCCATTACGCAGAAATAAAAAATGTCCTATTTCTTTACTAAATAAGGTGCTGTTTTGATGGCAGGAATAAAAAAAGCAGTCAAATGAGCTTTTGTATCGATTGATTGATTTGTTGGGAATCATTCTCCTTTCGCTTCTTTATTACTGTTTTAGTTTTGCTCATTTCTTTTCAGTTCAGAGGGAACCGGGCCTAAGCTGATTACTGGTTCAGGTTAAGGGTATTCTCCGATTATGCTTTTATCGGAGTGCAAGAAATCTCAACAGCAAACATCAATTGAACTAATTATAATGGCCTTGTCAGTCTTCTAGCATACTATACTTTTTTATCACTTTATTACGTAGAGAACAGAAGCCGCGAACTGAAGTTCACTATGAAATGTTTGTTGTTTTAGGAGTTGATGCGGTATCGTGGGTGTTGCGGCATGTTGTTTTCTTACGATTGGATTAGTGTCCCATTAGTCTATACGCAAGTACGGTTACATTCATTTCTCTGGCTCTCATAAACATGCCAATTCTGTTTTAAAACTGCCATATATGTGCTGCCAAAATAGCCAGCAGTTGACAATTGCAGCCGCCTGCTTTAATAAGCGTTGGGCTAAGGCAGATTCGGCTGCTGCACGAGTGTAGTCTAATGTTATCAATGGCGTAGGGAGGGGCTGTGGAAAGTGTACGTTTTGTTCGTTGGTTGTGTTATTGCTTGGAGTAAAATTGTTGTTGTTGTTGTTGGCTGTGGTGCAGTGGCTAGCAATCTCGACGTCGACGCAAGTGGCCCGACAATTCTGTCTTTATTCTAAATGGGGTATTCTTTTTATTCTTTTCTTCTTATTCTTTAATTATTTATTATTCTTAATTCTATTTATTCTTAATTCTTTATTATTCTTTCATTGTGATTGTAGGCTGTGACCATCGCCGTGCACACCTACTACCTGTCGCTGCTGTTCGGCAGACAGTTCATTTTCTCGGACAAGGATGACAGCTCTCCCGAGGGCACAGTCTCCCAATTCATTCCTATTCTCACGCTCTTTCAGTTCTTCTTCTTCGCTGGCTGGCTGAAGGTAACCATGTTGTTTGATGTCGATTCAAAAATTACCCTGTTATTTTGTTTAATTTTTTAAGCTTACTTGATTAACACAGGTTTTAACAACATAGAAAAATACGAAAAATATTTCCAATTATAGTAGCTTTAGCTTTGTTAGAAAGGATTTGAATTACTGACTCTGTTAGACCGACAAATTGATAGGTATATAGTTAATGTATAAGATTGCTAGTGTATTGCAACAATTAGTTTCAGAAAAACAAACATAAGGCAATCTGTAACACACCTTAGAATTCTGTATTGCTTGTTGCGTCGTGGCGCAGCAAGGGTGAGAGAAGTGCGTAAATTAAACGTGAGGTGTTTTCAGACAGCAGAGCAGTTGCTGAATCCGCTCGGAGAAGACGACGACGATTTCGAACTCAACTATTTGATAGATCGAAATACAGGGGTAACTGGCACTCATACAATTTACTGTTGGGTTTGACTAAAAGACTGATTTATTAAAAAATAGTTGAAGCGATAAAAAAATCTATGTGTAGTTCTAGAATCTGTTCTAGACCTAAGGCTGCACAGAATAATGCTTATACAATAAATGATATAATTTTGTGACACAACATAGGTTTATGTAAAAGATAAATTATATTCAATAGGTAGATACTAGGTATATCAATCCAATATGTCATTAAAATAACTGCATTTGATTTTTGAGGCGCAACTTTATTTTATTATAACGATTTGAAAGTTTGCGATTTCGAATTATTTCAACGATAGTTACTACATAACTCTAGCTAGTAATTTATTCCGTCCACGTTAAGTTCACGAATTGGCCCTGTGAGTATTTTTTGCAGCTATGGATCTTTCGGTAAAATGTCTATTAATTTATCCCATGAATATTTCAGATAGCATTTCTGATAGTAGACACGTTGAACGGCAAATACCCGAAGATGGAGAAAGACCCGTATTGGAACGACCTGGAGCCGGATATTCCATACACCGAGGCCTCGGCCGCCAAAACCGACATGGCTGGGGGCGCTTTTCTCGGCAGTGTGGCCGAAGTGAAGTGGGTTATTCGGATTAACGGGACTAGATTAACTGGATTAACAAGAATAACTTGACATGGAAATTGAGTATCTTTCTAAGAATGTGAGCGTTTACGCAATTAACACAGAGAAGTACCTTTGTTTACTATGAAGACGTTACATACCATGTTTCATTGTTGAGTTATTTAATTTGATTCAGTTAATCTATCTAGTTAATTCGAATTTCAAAACAGGCTTAAGGGGCATGGCACATTTAAGTAAAAAAAATGACAAAGTAGTATAGGAAAAAGTTTGTAGCCTAACAGCTCGAAAAACATAAAAAACTTTTTACAAGACCGAATGCCAGTGTACGCGCTTCCAAGTAAGTTTTTTATTGGTATCTTATATTATTGTGGTCTGCAGATGCAGAGATGGCTGGTTCGATTCACCATGGGTCATTTTGACCCTGTTGCTGTTTTGTAAGCTCCTCGAAACAATAAGTAACACAATAGATCCTAAACAAAACGACAAAAATAATACTAATCCCGTTTTAAATATACCAAAATCAGTTTTAAATATACCAAAAACTTTTTCAAAAATGCGGCAGTTAAATATATTTTTACACCTTGCCTTGCCTTTTTTACACCAGAATACTTACACTATGTCTTGCTTTTAGTATTATGTTTCTGACCTACCAAATGAATTAGACTTGTAGTATGTAATTCTTGTAAGTATTCTGCACCGAAATCAAAACATTTGTATGCATTGTAGCGTGCACAAAGGGCTGGAGTGGTCACTGTCAAGACAGTACTCGAGGACTGAAAGCGCCGTGGGCGCTGCTTCTAACAAGATTTCGGTTGTGTCCTACAATTCACAGGTATTCACGCATAAAGTAATGCTTTGTTTTTTATTGTTTGCGTTTTTGTGCTGAGCATATTAGCACTTGGCGAACATTGAAATGCCCGGTTTTTTTTCGTTTTTGCTCATTTTTAAAGCATTTTACAGCGTTCTGGGGCAGAGTTAGAGTTTTCTGTAACCTTTTTTCCAGTACCACGGAAGGGAACGGGACTTGTCCCCATAAATTAGATCTACAGGAGGCTTGTCTGGGAATGTAAATTCTGGTGGCATGGCTTGTCCCCTCCCCGACCCCCCGATGTTTATGTGTGGTGGTGACGATGCACTTTTCCAGGCTTCCTCATCGGGCACCAAAGCGGGCAACCGAATCGGCAGTTTTCTGAACAGCGTGCGCAACCGCACCACCTCGGAGGCATCCAGCGGGCTCAGCACGCCAAAGCTGCATCGACTCTTCAGCAGGTTCAGCGTCAAACGCAAGGAGCATAATATCAGGTGCATCACGTGACGCTTTCTGATTGGTACAACAGATTGTGTCAGCTGTTATGAAAACTTTACAAAACTGTTTTAAATAACTTGGTACAATAACTTTGATCGTGTGAAAATGAAAGTCTTTCGCTTGGGTGAACAGTGCTCATTTAGCGAGAAACAAGATGACAGCAAGAGTACATAGTAGAACGAGTTTAAAACTCGTTTTACTGACCAGCTTTGCAGCTCAGATGATTCCACAGCGGCAAAATGTACTCAAACGGTGAACCCAAATGAGTGTAGCAAGCAAATCCTAATTTCACAAACTGTTCCTATAGTGTGCTGTACAAACTTGGACTGCATTTACGGCTCCTATCATATATATATATAGCCACACGAATACAATCAGGAGCCGGTTGGTTACTCAACTTTACAAGTCTTACCATTGTAAAACTTATGAGTGCAAAATCTGGTGATTCGTAATGAGTTTATGTGATCAACTGATTTTGCACTTAGAATTGTTACAATTATAAGACTTGCAAAGTTGAGCAACAGACCCCAGGGCCCGGTTTCATAAACAATGAATCGCGATTCATTAGTAACTGGTGCAACATCACAAATCGAGTGAAACTTGGCCGTTACACAATATTTCTGCTAGAAATTTTCATGACAGGTAGCCAATATGTTACACACCGTGTGGTTCAAATCTCATGGTAGTCAAGTTATCCAGTGAAAACTATAGCTAACTTGAAGTTATTCATTAGTTGCATAAATTAGGGAATTTTTTTAAAACCACTAATATTTACTAATATTTGGAACTAATGAATGAAGTTGACTTGGCTAGACTTTTGTCTGCTTCAACCAAATGTAACAAAAGTTTACACACACATTATATAAAATATTGGCAATATGTTGTAAAAATTTCCAACAGAAGCATTAAGTTAACGCAAAGTTATAACTTATTTTCTAGCTCTTATCAGTGTTACTAATGAATCGCAACTGATCTTTTATAAAACCGAGCCCAGGAAGGTTATTTTGGTTGTTTTTATTTCAGCGAAAGTTCAATGACCACGCGTTCTCAGTCGCCCGGGCCTCGCGGAGATGAACCCGATCAGACGGCGGACCACAACCCGGGCCGGACTGAGGCGGGCCTAAGCGTGGTCATGGAGGCTGACGAAACGTCTCTGCCCAGACGCAACGCTGCGTACGATAACTCCAGTGACGTCACCAACGATGAGGAACCCCCTGCTACGCAAACCACACACAATCATACAGACAACACTAGCAGCCGGCCAACGTTCGGATTGTGATTGAGAGATAACAGTGGTGTTGAATTACGTACTCGTCAATGTATATAACTTGAATTAAAAATGTAAATGTAAATTATAAAGTATATAGATTCAGGAACCGAGCATTTGGGCTCAAGTTGTAAATTTTTGTTGTTGAACAGTGTTAATCAAATTTTTATTGTCTACACAAGCTAGTCATCAGTACTTTTTTATCTACAACCAAGGGTGCATAATAAGAACAGTGTGACACTTGACAAATTCCTGGCAGGGGTCAGAATTACAACCTACGACTATTAACTCCACAAACAGGCCACGATTGGACCAGAGTACACCCTCCACAGATTGGACATTTTAATGTAGTTTCTCTGAGGCTTAATTTTTTGTTCCATGGTCAAGAACTTAGGGTCGACTGATACTTCAAGACGCATGTCCGTTAAGCCGGCAGAATGGTAGACTGGTAAAATGGTAAAAATGGTTAACTGATAAACTAACAAGCAGGATTTTTATGCAAACTTTTAGAGTAAGTTTATGCTTTTGACACATACGAGCTTTACAAAGTTTAATCCTGCCGCCAACAAATTCCTGAACACATACAATAATTCCCCGACAGTTTTTAACAAACTTCAATGCTAAAGCTAAGTAAAAAATCATGCCTGTAATGCCTGTAATTTTGAACCTCCGGCTATATTAGCTACATATATCAATACAATATATCAATTTAAGGTTTCTTGCTAAATTTTTTGACTTACCTCATTTGTGCCACATTGTTCCCCGTTTTTGACCAATTGCAAAATTGAAAAAATCTCAGATTCTCGGCTTTAAGTGGAGAATAAAATTCTTTAAGATTAGTCTGCATTATCATATGCATCAACTTTTAGTCATGCAAACACTCTGTGAAAAACTAACAAATGCTAGTTAAAGGTTTGGTATTGTATATATCTATTTTAATTACCAAACACCTCTAAATAACTGATTCTAAACAATTGTTGCGCATTAACAGAAACATAACATGGACTATGATGTCACTACCAAGTAGGCCCAAAAACTTTTACTTTGCTAAACTTAAAAATTTTAAGCATCTGGTTCTAACTGCTAAAGCAACTACTGTAACAAATATCTTAAAATTAAACAGGCTTACTTAAACTACCTTTTGGGGTTACTTAAAAAAATTTAAAGGTGTACTATTTTTGGACTTAATACCTTAATTTCAATAAAAACTATTTAAACTAAAATTAAAGATGGAGCCGAACAGTAACTATAGTTTTAAATAGAAGCTTAGATACTACCTATTTTACTTCCGTCTCGCCATGCCAAGACAGCAAAGGGGTTTTTGCAGGAAGAAAAACATTTTCATCGGAATTACCCAAAGAGTATTCGAACCAAACACATCTGCAGACCAGTGCTCTACTATTTAAGCTACTGGGCCAATGCTGAGCTTTCGTAAATCCTTTTACTACTAATAAGCCGATTTTACTTCACACTTACTTTTATACAATGCCGCTTTAGAGGATGCGGGAGCTAGGTTCATACTGTAAACTTGCAATTATTAATTATTTTGTTTTATTTCTAATCAATTGATTAGAACGTCTCGCCATGTCAAGACAGCAAGGGGGTTCTTTTAAGACAGCAAGGGGGTTTTTACTGGAAGAAGAGCGCATCTTCATCGAAATGACCCAAGGGGTATTCGAACCACCCATCTTTGGATTTCTAGACCAGTACTCTACCATTTGAGCTACTGGGCCAATGCTAAACTTTCGTAAAACCCTTTAAATACTCTAACGGGCCTATCTTGCTTCACCCCTACTTATGCTATGCCGCTTTAGAGAATGAGAGGGCTAGGTTTACACTCGCAACGTATTAATTATTCTAATTAATTAATTTTTTTAATAGGTCTCAAACGTTGTACAATTAATTTGTTAAAAGAATTAAAATACAATTCGGAACAATCAAAGAATTATTAGTGGACGTGGTCGTCCTCCCCCCCTTCGATCCGCATAGGCACTTTTCGGCAAAAAAACGACTCATCAAAGTAAGTCAAAACATTGCAAAACATAAGTCAAAACATTTCAAAACTTCTATTCAAAGGTAACAAAGCCCTATGCTTACCATATAACCCGATACTTTAATCGTATTTTGATGCAGAACAATGCTTACATGTAATTAGAAAACGAAAAGTAATATAAAGTCCTGCCGCCACTGAGGTGGCGGCAGGAAAAAATGGTAAACTGGTAGCATGATATTTTTTTAGTTTTGCCGGCTGAAAGGACACACGGCTGTAAGTATGAATCGAGCATTCTTAAACACCAGTCTCCAGAATTTCTACAGTTTGATTTTTGTCCACAAATACGTACGGACTTGTGATCATTGAAAACAAACTGTTGCTTGTAATCCATGCAAATTGTCAAATAATGTATTTATAATTATACATAGACATTTAATAAAAATATATAATGAACCAAATTAATTGCATTTTATTAAGTTGACATCACACAGAGAGTATAATAGTTTAGGAAGCATCTAAGACTCACCAAGAGTACATATATGCCCAAATGTTGTACCATCGACACTTGAATTCATATAATGAGATTTTTGATGCATTTGCTCTTGCTGTGTAGTCACGAGCCGCTTCTAAAGCTAAAGCCCTGTTCATACTTGGTCCTTGTCAATATCAATTTGAACTTAAAGGTCGCCATAAAACTGCTTGACATTTTTAGCAATTTGTATGCAACAAATTAGACAAAACGATTCTGTCAATGCTGCACAATAGCTGTCCGGAAATTGTCTTTGTCTGTGTCCCTATGTTCTCGATGACAAGTAAGAGCCGGACTTGGAAAGTGATTTTACAGAAATCAACGACTCATTAGTAATGTTCTGATGCAAACCGTTAGAGCGACTGTTATTCGACTTTCGACTGCCAACTTGAAAGCTGCAGATTAAGTGCAGATTGATCACCAAACTTCATTGATTTCTGCCTATTCTTGCGTTGTTCTTATTTCTGTTTACTAAAGTTTGACAAAAATAGTTGCTCCACTTGAGAAAAAACATGTGATTTCGTTACGAAAAGAATAGATTTTTACTATAAAGGGTACAGCAAGTAGTCGCAACTCGCAGAAGTCATACCACTAAATTGAGTAAGCTCCGCTCTGCAACTATTTTTTGTCAGACATTAATAAAATGATATAGCAAATTTTAGTTTTGCTGCTGTTCCGTTTGGAAGTAGGCAGTAATGTATTGCTCTGATACCTAGAATTATGTTTCAAATAGAATTATGATTATTACTTAGTGAAGCATCGGATCTTTATGGAACCGTGTGGTCGAGTGGTCAAGTCGTTAGGTTTGTAAACCTGAGGTGACATCGTCGATTCCTACCGGATACCTTTTTGTCAAACTTTTACATTTTCAAATTAATTTCTCAGCAACCGCAAAAACAACAACTGACTGAATGTTAACAGGTATTTTCTTGTGACAGATGCAAAGCAACGGTAGAAGACATGTAAAACAAACTCCGCACATTAACATTTTAACGCTAGAACTGTGTTAAGATACCAGAATCAAGTTTAAAGACCTGTTGGGCTGTGGCCCAACAGGAAAAATGCTGTACCCTGAGACAAAACAGGTGGCGTAATTTTTGTGACTACTCGCTGTTCTCGTAATGCTTAATTCGTTCTTTTTGTAATAGAATTATTATGAATTATGTGATTCTCTTTGTATCAGGGTCCAGCATTTTTTGGTCAGACTTCAGTTTACATAGATTTTATGCTGGCAACTGTATGTACAGTATAGGTATACAATGAGTGGCTTTTGTTCAACAATCGGTTGTATGTATGTGTCACGTGACGCATGACGGTACGTAGTTTACAGATTAGCCCCGACAGGTATACGATAGCCTTTGTGAATGCACCAGAAACATTAAACTTGATGCGTATCGACTGTTCTCTCGGCTAGTTGCGTGCTGACGCAATATCGGACGCACAAAGTAGCGCGTTAACGTTTGGCACGTGATTTACTCGCAGCATCTCCTCAACACTTCGTGCTGTCACGTGACTTAGTGTGGTTGGCCAATAAGTGCAGTCTGTTTGACTTGTTTTCGACTAAGACCATTGATGTTTTGTTTAGTGCGATTCGGAGCTACTGTGACTCCTTCCGGACTACCGGTCTTCTTTAGATAACTGCGAATAGCTCCGTCTAACGGGCAGAGGGGTGGGGCTGCGACTTCGGTTTCCTTCCAGATTACCGGTGGGTTCCCGACTCGATTGGGGACTCAGAAGGCATTTGACACCGGGACAGCAAATTCGCAGTATAGCCGCCATTTCGTTCCGAATGGCGGGATTGAAGATAATGTAAACGGTGGGGTTGGTGCCGTTGTTGACGAAAAATAAGCTGGTCATAGTGAAGCTAAGCCAGAGACTGCCCGTAGCCAGCCGAAAAGTGACCTGCCAGGTGAGAAAAGTCGCCGTGAAAATGACAGAGACCAGAAAAAACTGAATGAAGAGTCTGAGCTCGCGCGTGTGAATGGTTTGGGACTTAGACAGCAAGGCGCCATTTTGCAGCACATAGCGCGTTCCCTGGTGCCGTTGGGTATGCAGCCTGCTTTGGCGGACTTTGCCCAGAATAGCCGAATAGCAAAGCAGCATTGTGATAACGGTGATCGAGTTCACGATCAGATCAACCATCCCGTAGTGCTCGTTTGCCCCCTCGTGCTTAAAGGCTGTGTAGAAACAGTGGTGGTTCCAGACTGTGTGGCAGCACTCAAACAACGCGGGAACAGCGATGATGAATCCGCCCAAAAACAGCATCGCTATCACGCCGTAGGTCCGCTCTCGGGAGAAATAGGCCGGGTATTCGGTGGGGAAGATGATGCTCACAAAACGGTTCACTGCCATCGCTAGCAAACCCAACACCCCGGTGTACCAGAAAATATTGTACGCAAAAATGGCGAACGCGTTTCGAAACGCAACCACATCAACGAATGATTCGTGAAAATAGGCGGCCGGAAGCAGATGAAATAAGCTAATGAGAATCATCAGGCTGTCGCACACAGACACGCTGAAAATGAGCCAATAGGAGGTGGAACTGCGCAAACTGCGGCTGCGATAAATGGCCAATAGGGTGAGGATGTTGGTGAGCAGGCCGTAGAGCAGCAGCAGCCCCCAGATGGTCACCGCGATGGCGTCCTCGGCCGGGGTCGAGTGGATGCAGTCCATGGCCAGCGAGTGGTTGCTTGTGGAGCCGTTGCCGCTCGACACATTGCCAGCCATTACAACTCGCTGAAACAAAACATTGGAAGTACATAGTTTACACAACTTATTATAGGTTTGGCGCTATTTATCACGCCAAAATTGACTCGACGACAGAGAGTTGTGCCATGGCAGAAGTGAGGGTGAGAGGAGTGAATGGCTAAAGTCTCACCAGAAATTGCCGAACGCCGAGACAAGACAGGTGGCGTTATTTTTGACGACTTACTGTACACTTGATGCTTGACATTGGTCGTTTTCATAGTGAAATTCATCTTAGACTTTAGATCAAAATCGAGTGTTTCTTTTCGTTTCAGGGTCCAGCAATTTTTGGTCAGAATTTAGATCAAAGTGGTGATTGATGAGATGAGAGGCATGATGCCATACATAATATGCCTGTGATTTTGCTTAGGTTTACGAGTTACCAGAAAACCGCTTCATAGTAATTTCGTTCATTCATAAATATCTTACATAGCTAGGTACATACCTACCGTATTACCTTAAATAAAGCCACCGTGGCTTTATTGTCACGTGAACGCCTTAAATGGGGCTTTATTTGAGGTCATACGGTACATTGCAGACATGCACAGACACTAAACGCCGTATTAACGACAATCAGCTTTTTCCCATTGATTACTCAAGATAACTCATAAGTCATGTTTGAGTCAAAGAAAGTAGGCATGTATAACGTAGCCCTTGAAATACATATGTACTAAAGTCTGCCAAAAACTGTTGAACACTGAGACAATGATAAACATGTGATTTCAATTACACAAAGAACGGATGTCAGCCATCAGGAGTATAGACAATATCAGCTGGAAACCCGCGCCACCAATCAACCTTTCTCAGTGTTCGACATATTATGGTCAGACTTACATAATCTTACAGGGCATTAAGGCGAATTGAATGGAAAGAAATCACTGAGAAAAGTTATTGTCCCTAGTTAGAGGAAATAAGCCGAGCCTGAACGCGACAAAAATGACAGGCAATCTGAAGCACAAGTTTTGTGCCAGTTGAATGGCTCATTACAAGTTTTAGCGAAATGAAACTGCCGCTGGCAAAGCGATTAGATGCACTTTGGCAAAATTGAATTCGAAAACAGACCAAAGACGGTAAAATAGTTCAAACCCTATCAAAAAACATGTTAATTTGCAATTCAAATAGTGCAAATGTATGATAGTCGACATAGGTATGTGAAAAAGCAACGAAACAAATGTACTGATGGCAATGACACCTGACTTTCTTAGATCAGGTGACTGTTTTACAGGTGATTTGTCCCTTTCCGAAAAGCGGATTCAGTTTGTTATCTTTTATGAAAGCCCGGTTGGTTTTTTACCGACCTTCGGTTTAATCTCTTTACTGAAAGCAGAACTGGGTTCTGGTGTTACTTTTTACGTGATCGTCAAGTCAGTTACGGTTAATTTACGTTATCTCCACCAACCGGGCTCATTATGACTGGTTAGCTAGACCGGTTTCATTTTCTTGTATCGTCAACCAAAGCCAATACACACCAACCTTTGATTGTACCTAAGTGATGGATTCTCCTTTAAATACAAACAGCATGACAGCTAGGGGGGATGTGGGTCGTGGGTACCCGCCACTTTGGTTGGGTTGGGTCGGAAAATTTGAGCCGTGAGTCGACCCGCGGGTACCCACTTCAGACCGCGCGAGTTGCTTATTTTTTACTGAGGCGCACAGTGAAAACACTACCAAGCCAATTTTACAGATACCTATATTGGTTTTTCGTAATAGTGCCACTCGGCTAAAGTAGCAACTTTAACAACGTACAGAAGTACACTGTGGAAATTAGACTTGGCACCAACTAAAAACAATATATCCTCTTATTCAGGTACGGCATAATAAAATGGTGGGTCAAAATTTGTCATGGGTGTTAAGTGGCGCGACTGTTCGTTAATGTTAAACCGCGCGTTGGGTTGGGTCTAAGTTTTGACTGGCGTGCGCCCTTGATCACAGCAATGCTAGACTTGGCGATTTGAATATATTATAAATCATGCCCCTCGTCGCACCCTTTTTCAACCTTACACCTCCAAAAGAGTAAAATAAAAACGCGTTTGATATTTTGTGAAAAATTGACACTCAAACCTCGAAATGAAAAACTTCTCACTCAGCAGCAGAGCTTGTTCAACAAAGTCAAGTAAAACCCCAGTAAAACAAAAAGTGTCAGTCAGTACAAATGAAAAAATCATAAAACAAATCAACTACAAGCCATCGTGAACGCTTGTTTAGGTTATACGCAATCTTCAGGGGATATGGCGTTTCAAACGGAATTATTGGTTTTTGGCGTACGGGTTTGTGACACTTCGCGTTTTACAACTTTGATATCTTACAGGAAAAAAAAGATTTTCTGCAGTTCAAAATCAGATAATACATGCCTGCGTGTCTGAAAGGGAAACCTTATGTGGACCGCGTCTTGAGCCAATAAAACACATATTTCACTTATAGATAGTTATGCCATAAATTATGAACTTTCATTTTTTATTTAACGTGCCTATAAAATAAATAAAATATGAACGCTAGCTTTGTCTGGAGAGACCGACATTTCAGAATTTTCCAGGCAAAATAGTTTTTGAATAGGGACACGAAAACATTTAAAAAATAAGGAAAAAAGTGTAGGTGTTCCAATAGCTAACTTTAAAGGCATTTATTGTAAAAATTAGGACATTAAAAAATTTATTTGATGTGGATACAGCATGACGAACGATAGTTGTGAATATTTATAACTTTCGGTAGAAAGTGTCAGTTTTGAGAGAAATCCACAGCTACCCAATATTTCAGGAAAATTCTTTTTCTTTTTCTTCAAATTTCTTTAATTTTTCTTTATTTTTCTTCATTTTTTTTTCTTTTTTTCAACAAAAAAAACACACTTAAACCCCCTCCAAAAAACCAAAACCCCAATAACAAAAAAGCATCTGATCTACCTACAGTAAGGCGAATTTTTCAAGGATTAGAACTATATGAAAACATTATTAATATATAATAAAATATTGTAAATGTTAGACCTAATTTGAATATTAAACTGCACTTAGTAAAGAGTCATGCAGTATAACTTTTATGCCGGCTGAGCTCATTTGCATATTACACTATATCCAATTTGCATATTCATTTGGGCTATATAAACGCGCACTGTCCATGGATAACCAGTCTGTTTTTTAATCTGCTTTGCCTGCCTCTTGTGCATGTTCCCTGCTCACCTCCCCTTTCCTTAATAAACCCCTTGTTTCTTTTACTGTTGTCCCGCGTCCTTCCTGGCGAACACGCTACATTTGGTGGCAGCGGTTGGATTCGAACCCATGCCTCCGAAGAGACTATATTACACTGTGCAGAAGAAACAAGAAACTATTAAACCTTTTTTCGGAGCCCTAGCGTACAGTAATAAATACAAGGAAGAAATTAACCTTCCTGGAACAGCTAACACAAAAAACGCATTCACACATAGCACTAAAATTACACACAAACGCACATGCAATTGTTCAAGCGAATACATACATACACATTACACACATAAAGTGTAATTTGTTAAGACAATAAAACTGTATAAGGTACTGTCGCCACAGTAACAAGTGACCATTTAGACAAATGCACTACTAAACTGAATTGCACTCGGCTTTACGACACATGTAAACATTTGTATAAGCTTTTTTAAAATTCCCCACATTACCAAAAACCTCTGCAATCAAGATCAGTGATTTTGGGTGGGGGATTTGTCGACAGAGAGTACACATGCCTGCAATCATGAATGCACTATTGATTGACTGATTGATCGATTGATATTTCCAAACGAGAGCCTTAGGAACCCGCCCATAATTCAATAGACAAGGAGAATAACGCTTTTGTTTGTGAGATAAATCCCAAATCAGAAAAGTTCAGCTGTAGTCCCTTTTTGCCAGGAAAGTATAATAAAAGTTATAAAATGGACTTTAATGTGGTCAATTTCTTTCAAGCTGTCCCACAGGACCGGTGTATTCTAAAGAATGTGACTGCTGGGTTAGCTCACTTTAATAGTCCACTTATAATCAAAAAATGAATTAAGTTGAATTTTGGCACTTTCGAGAGTGGGCGGGTGGTTAAAAAGACATAAGGCTCTCTTCCCATTACAAAATAACAAGTGCAAAAGAACAAATAAACTTTATTCAGTAAGTTAAAAAGAAAGAATAAAGTTTCTATAGGTTATAGGATAAGTCTCACTTCAGTAACGACTTATTGTTTAGTATTTCTGCGTAGCTCAATAAAAACCTGGTCCTGCCCAATGTGACCACGCAGCTTAAGGCCTATTCACACGAGGCCGCAGTTTGCTCCATGGCGTACGCCGGGCGTACGAGCGGGCGCACACGCACACTTTCCTAGTGCATCGTGTGAAATAATGCAGCAGGCAGTGTGAAAATAGAATGCGCCCGCTCATGCGCCCTGTCATGCGCCCGCTCTTGCGCCCGCTCATGCGCCCTCGTGTGAATAGGCCTTTATAAGAAATGTATTAGGCTAAAATTTAGTTGTTTTACGCACTCTTGGATTATTTTGAAAAGTCTCAAGTTTAATACGTTGCGTGAATTTTCCTCGGCGGGCGTTATTTATTAACTAAATAAATTTACTCACTAAATACTTGATAACCTTAAATTTTAAAACTAAAACTGCCACATTTACATAATAATAAATATTTTCAAACTCAAACTTCAATAAAAGTGAAAACAATATCGGATTTAGTAAGCGCAAAATATGCAGCTTAAAATAAAGTAAGTTAAAAAATATATGTAGCATAAAATCGCCGTGATGCAAAACACGCTGCACTCACAACGATATCCTTTGAAACTCTCAGAACTGACTGTTTGTCCATTGCTTTAGGTAAGCGGGTAAAGGTAACGATCCACTGTTTTCTGGACATAAATACTAACGTTTTACTTGCAAATAACATTTTAATATGCTTTTTCTTCGCGGCTGTAGCCCGATTCCAAGCCATTAGAACTTGAATACTGAGTCTTGAACTATCAAAAATACTGTCAAAAATGCTACAGGACAAGACGTAATGTCGAAAAGTTATGCCAGAATTTTTTCGACGTTTGGGCATTCTGTGATTAAAACATTGTCACTCAGCAATTAATAATTATGCCTGATATTTTTTCATTAATGTCAACTCCTTAAAAACAAGTTTGTTGGATAACAAGTAAAGCTAAAAAAGTGAAGCAAATCATAATAAAAAAGTAGAAACCATATTGCTCTGTAATTACCTAGGTTAGGAGTGCTATGTTCACATTCGCATCCATAATACATGCATTAGCTAGAGAAGTAAATATGTACATAAGTAGGGTAGATTCAGAAGAATAGCTTATGAGGTGGAAAGTTCAGTGTGATAAATCAAAGAGGCAATCTTACAACTGCCTCACCCTCATCTTATGAATGTGCTCTAATGAATTTATACAATTCCTTTCCAATCAGCCCAGGTTGCTTCGTGTCCCAACCTAGCACCTATTGTCTCGCAATGTGACATGATTTTTGCCTTAAAATCGACGTGGAAGTTTGAGTTGGTTGATTATGTCCTAATTAAAGTCTGACCAAAAATTGCTGGACAATGAGACAAATAGAAACACGCGATTTCTTTACGAAAAGAACGAATTGCACGTATCAAACGTACAGCGAGTAGTCACAAACAATCAGGCCACCTGTTTTGTGTCAGGGTTCAGAAATTTATGGTCAGCTTTTAGTTCGATTCTGACGTCACCGAACGTAAATGCCATTAAATTACAACACCATTATGTTGTAAATGATAATTAGGGCCAACGAGACTTGGGGGCTGTGGTGTAGTAGTTAGCATTATAGACGTCGACGCAAACGGCCTGGGTTAGATTCACTGCGCATCCATTGTTTATTTATAATAGCAAATTTTCTTGCTTTCAACACGCAACATAGGCAGTGCTGCAATGTTGCTGTCCAAAGTGAAAAAAAGATTTACTGTTTTGATGCAAAGAAACACTTGTTGAGCTACAAACAATGTTGAAGCCTAGGGAAGATGTTTCAGTAGTATCTTTGTCACATCAAACAGCCAGCTGAAGTCAATGCAATATCGCAATCGCAGGGACACACAAAAAGTCGGTAATGAGATCAGAAGAACATTTTTTCCGCCATCAATTAATAAATTAAATCTTTCCAAAAGCTACACAGGTGAGGCAAGCTACCCAGTTTCAATTACCCTTAATAGTACGCCTGTGGCCTGTGTCAGGGAGTGTGACTAATATATAGTGCTGTGAAAAAAACAAGATGGGAGCCGACACCCTGGGAATCGAACCCTGGCCTTTTCATCAAAACGAATCAAGCGAGTGGACTAGGTAAAATTGTTGAAATCTAGGCTGCCTTTTTTCAGTCCAATAGAACATTTTATCATAATTTTCAAAAAGTTAAACGAAAATGCAAATCTTAAATTGTCATATCTTTTCAATTCTTGGTCAAATTTAGCGAAATTTTTGTCAGAAACACCAGTGATTTTTACTGACTTATGAAAGACAACCTCTCACAACGTCACGACGTAAAACGATTTTTCAATGCCATTTTGTTTGGTTTCCCAGCCAAATTATCAAAGAAACGATCAAGCAAGATGCAATAAGTATTGAAATACTAAATCTTAAAACAATAACATTAATGCTACGATTTAACAAAAAGTTACTATGTATCACAAAAGTTAAACCCAGGTAACTCTACTGTCAAGAAAGAGAGGTGGAATTCTTACTGAAGGACAGCATCAACATCAGACTGATCTAGGAGAGATTCAAACTACGCATCTCTGAATCTGCAGACTAGCGCTCTACCGTTGAGCTACAGAGCTATTGTACTCTGAATCTAGGGGGCCTTACTTTCCATTACTGTTTCCACACTGTACACTTGAATAATAAGCTTCTATTTTAATTTTAAGCATCACAATCTGAGTTCAATTTAAGTCCCCCTCACAAAAACAGAATCGTAATTGTAAAACGGAAATTGAAATTTTTGACAAAAAAATGCAATTTCAGGAAATCAGCTGGTGTTTTTCATTCAACCGGGTGTGATAGGAAAACTTGATAAGTTTTCAATCATCTGAAGCGGAAATTAAAATTCATTTTCAGCAATCAACAGTGAAAATTTTCAAAAGCTCAATAAGCGAATACAGAAGGAAAAGGAAATCGAAGCAAATATTATCTGATCAAACCTGATCATTATCTGGTTGAAATAACAAGAAATCGAAATCAGAAAAAATTATGTTGGCTTGTGTTTTGCTTCATACAAAAACATCAATATATATACGTACATACATCATGAACAACCAAGCAACAAATTGAATATTTTCAGTTCATTTTATGAACTAGCCTAAAGGATATGGTTTGGAGCAACTAAAGTTCATTAGTTTAATTTGATAGTTTTCAAAACAATTTAACTGCAACAAAAAACGTGTACAAGATTACAAGAAAAAGACAATCTAACCACGCCAGAAACTGACGAATTTGATTGAATAAGTTGAAGAAATACATAAATAAATAAATAATAATAATGAATAAACATAAATCAATCCCTTAGATCAGATCTTGTAATACTGAAACTAGTGATCAGTGTCTGTGGGCAAAAGTGTAGCCATAAGAAGTATTTCTTACTGGTGACTGAATAAATACACTGAGACAACTCAATTTGGGGCCGAACCTTGTTAAAGATTTATCTTAATGAGCATTTTAAGAGCTTTCCAAACACTCCCAATTCCAAAGTTTGGCTAAATAGCCCTGAGATAAGCGCTGATATTAGGGTCTAACTGGCCGGCAGATTAAAGCGATTAATTCATTATGACAGTCTTAATCCTGTGCCATTCAAGTGCCTAATGTTTCTCGCAGTTTAATGACCAGAACTATTGGCGTAAATAGCGGTGGAGTGCCCAATTAGGTGCCAGTCCTGAAGAGTGTGACACCATCCCTACAATGTCTTTGGCCTTGCGTCCAATGCTAAGCGCAAAAGGGCCCTTTTTTGTACGGTTTTCAGGACTCCCCCTCAGGTCAGGACCCTGTACTGATCTAGTCAACTGAGGGAGGAGGAGTAAAAGGCCTTTTTCAGGGTCTTGAACTGAGGGAGGGACCTCACCCTCGAGATCGTACACACTTGGGCTTGTGTGGTCAGCACTGGACGCAAGGTCCAAGGCATAATAAGTAGAGTGTCACACTCTTCATATTATGTACTCTAGGTATTATTAACGGTTTGGGCTGATGTGAAGTGAAAATGTCTGATTGTGACTGAAGTGTCTGAATGGGAATAATGGAAAGAGTGTGCTACTGTACTACTCCATTTAATGACTTCTAAAGCCCGGTTCATACTCGTCCTTGTCCTTGTCCCTATTGTTTTGTCCTTAAGCTGTTCCAAGAAAAAACAGGCCAATTTTTTGCACAAATAAAGCTGGAGTCAAGTCGGATTTCTAACGCTATAAATCAGCTGAGACGATTGTGTCGGTGCTTCACATAAGCCGACTGAAAATTGTCCTTGTTCCTGTCCCTATGATCTGAAGGACAACTTCATATAAACCGGGCTTAACCGATAATAATTAGGTCTGAAAAAGGTCAGAAATTAAGCTGCATTGCCACAAGTCAGACCACAGTCCAAAATGTTGTAGACGTGCCCAACGCTAATTACATACCTACTGTATATCGACGTTCTCCGTTGCTAAAACTTATTTTGATAAAACTAAAACTTCACCCGGCATAAATAAACTCGTGAATGGGTTGTCCTGGGTCGAAATACCTTAGCCATTTAGGGAAGAGTGTCATACTTTTTCTATTATGCACCTACGCTTGACTTTATGAATAGCGCCATCTGCACTCGGACTATAACTGCTGTGTGTTTCCAGGCCGAAAGCACATTGGAACAGCACCTAAAGCTTCGAAGGCGTCAGGCTAAGTTTCATGAAGTGCGCATTCATATATTAGACATGACCTAGCTCGGATTGAAGTTAGCCACTTTTTGACCAGGCTCGCCAAGTGACATGTAAAGATGTTAATAATGAAATAACTACGACCCCGTTTTGACACTGAAAACTTTGCTATCGTATCAGAATGTCAGGCGGGAAACCTCGAAAATCATGGTAAAACCTTCAACACTTTCAAAAAATGCACAAGACGCATTCTGTGAAATAATTTCCACATACGTCGGCGTACGACGAACTTCATCCTACGCAAAAAGATGAAACAATGACAAGCGTAGGCGGAAATTAACGAATTATTTTTGTCTTGGACTCAAGATTCTTTTGGAAACTAAATTTCGGATTTCGCAAAAAAAAAACAAAAATTGATAGAACGCGAATACATGCAATGACATAGATAGCAGTACTATAGACTAAGGGCCAATTCCTAAAAATGAAAAAACGGAAAAAATAAAAATTATCCCAAAAAAAACAAAAATAAACGTACATTTTGTGCACAAGCGGAAAGTGTTACATATGTACATACGTTTGCTGTAGCAAATTTTATTTGAATTCATAGTCGATGTCAGGAGATATTAACAAAACAAATTTAATCTAATCTGTTTAATGCATTTTAGGAATTGGCCCCACGTTACTGAAACTCGAGGACAAAACAATTTGTAGGAAGTATAGCCAGCAAGATTACTGCTGCAGTATGGTGATATATTTTAAGGCAAAGTGAGGTGTTTTAAGAAACAACGGAAATAGTGTCAGTGAGATACAATCCATTTCAGCAATGTAGCATGAGTTACTATAAAACCCATCAAAGGCCGGGACAAAAACTGTCTGAAACTGCGCGATCGCGTGCCCATTTAGCGGAAGGGGTGTTGAATTGGTCTGAGTCAAAAATTATCAGACTGTATAAAACCTTTCAAAGGGTCGTTGACCCCAACTTCAATGACACTAGAAGCCTGGCTTATACTTCTCCTCTTGATCTTGTCTTGTTTGCGTGGTCATGGAATTATAGAAAAACAGCTTTGACAAATCCAGGAATGTTCTTCATGAACAAAATTGCAGTCAAGTGACCTTTGCCAAACTGAATAACAACGATTCAGTCTTTTCTGTAAGCCAGCTGACCAATTTTGTCCTTGACCAAACAATTTGTCTCAAGGAAATTTTTAGTAATAGACGTATTACAGGTCAGAAGCCATTCCAGAGTTGATTGGCGATACCCTAGACAATACGATGCAAACTCAAAATCTGATTACAGGTCAGAAGCCATTGCAGAGTTGATTGGCGATACCCTATACAATACGATGCAAACTCAAAATGTGATTTTTCTCACTTGGCAATCACCTAAACTGTTACTGTTGAAAGAAGGTAAGGTAGTATGAATAAAATTTGGTTGATATTTGTTACCTATTTTACTACATTCGACAGTGACAAGTATCTATATAAATCAGCTTAGCAGTTAATTTGAGACTATCACACCGGCTGATTGTCCTATGTCAGCAAATGTCTGGACAACTGTTTCTGCACCACAAATTGAGACTGTCATGGCTAATGGCCGGAAAGTGAAATTAGTCTCAAGAAACCGGCTAATGTCAAATCAGCAGCAAAAACAGTTGTTCAGACGGACAGCCCTATTATCAGTCAGCTCAATCTGAACTGTTCAAGAGAGAGGTTCAGCTTGTCTGCGCACATTTGCGAAAAAAATTACTACAAATTTCGCTACTTATTGTACTCTTGATAGCCAAAGTCTATTCTTTTCGTAACGATATCACACGTTTCGTTTTATCCCCCCAACTGAAGACCCCGTGCTCAACTGAGGGGGAGTACTCCCTCCTCAGTTTGATACCCCGTACTCAACTGAAGGGGTGGGTAACCCCCTCAGTTCAGTACCCCCTCATTTCAAGACACTGAGAAAGCCCTTGCGCTACCCCCACCCCCCTCAGTTCAGCACATCCTTTTCAGTGTCTAGAAAGGAGAGGGGGGTACCCCTTCTCAACTGAAGACGGGGTACTGAACTGAGGGGGGTACCCCCACCCTCAGTTGAGTACGGGGTATCGAACTGAGGAGGGGGTACCCCCCTCAGTTGAGCGCGGGGTCTTCAGTTGAGGGGAGTACCCCCCCCCTCAAAACCGTACATAAATGGGTTATTTCGCGCTCCGCATTGGACGCTACTCTTCCTATTATGTACTCTTGGTTTTATTAAGAGGTGCAACTGTTTTTATCAGACCTTAGCTGACTCACTGGGTGACTTGCTTGAATGTGGAACAAACAGTCAGGATTAGGACTACCTAGTTTAATGTGCCCACGGGAAATATTTGGTTATAAAATCTACGAAATCTACTAAATTGAGGCACAAAAAGGAAAAAGAAAAAATTATAACAAAATCGTTTTAGAATACATACTTGCGGAGTAAAATTATCTAAAATCAGCTCTTAGCGCATTCAACCGCTGGACAAATTTGAAATTAGGCAAACTGCAGCTTTAGTAGGAACAAAATTTACAAAAAAACTATCTGTATTTGTTTCGTCAATGTTCAATTAGTCATTCAGAAACAGTCATAGTCCGATTTTATAACAAATGTGCCGATATGTTGAAACTTATGACATCTTTTCACG
This sequence comes from Trissonchulus sp. WLG1_4, assembly GCA_030248245.1. Taxonomy (NCBI): domain Eukaryota; kingdom Metazoa; phylum Nematoda; class Enoplea; order Enoplida; family Ironidae; genus Trissonchulus; species Trissonchulus sp. WLG1_4. The sequence continues at coordinate 70,342 of JASANF010017206.1, forward strand.
TCCCAAGGATATATTAAACACGACACACACGACAGCTAAAGGAAGTTTACACGATCTACTAACCTTACTTAACTAGTTGGGTAATCATTCAGAAAGTGGACTGTGCAAAGTGACCTAGGAACCTGGAAAGTCAATCTGCTTCTGTCTGGCTTAGGTTATCTTCAAGACAATACCAGACATGCGTTGTCAAGTATGACTGCTGGGGCCATAGATTATCTCTCTCACTACGCTGCGTGTTGCGAACATTGTTTATAGGGGTGGACGCGGGTCAAAATCTTCAACCCACGATCTAAGGCAAACCGCAGCTTCACAGTCGTGGGTAACTCAGGACCCAACTTGCGACCCAGTTTTACCCACCATTTTCAAATACCGTATATACCCGATGATTGATTATTTTTAGCTGATGCGCTTAAATATAATTTCCACAGAGTAAATCTGTATATAGTTTACATTACTACTACTACTAAAAGTTTAATGTCGAAAAATGCATGAGCTATAGCTCATTTACGCATTAGACAGCAAATAGTTAAAATTAGTAAATATTAAAAATTATTTTGACGTTTTATAAATTCTGAAAATGTTTCTGCTTTTCTCAAATATTAAATAAATTGCTACTTTAAACCGAATGGCACGAACCGGCAAAAAAACAGGACTCAATTTTTTTGTAAAATTCTAGTCGAACCAATTTTTTCAGCCTTTGAGGGTCAGACAAAAATTTACTGACCTATACAGCCTGACGAGGGTACCCCTGGGTTGACCCAAGGCTCAAATTTTCCAATCCAACAGTCTACTGTCTACCCCAGATTGCGGATGGGGGCTCTGGTGTAGTTTATTGAAACGGGCTACTGGGGGCTCTGGTGTAGTGGTTAGCATTATTGTCGTCGATGCAAGCGGGCGGGTTCGATTTCCGGCGCCTCCATTTCTTTTTTCCTTCTTGTGGAATATGAACATATCCTTTCTTTCAGTAACAGTTTGTCTCATTACCTATAAGGTATGTGCCATAAATACAAAAATGGTGTAAGACATACTTTCGTGCAAGTGATTGTACATTACAACTACACCGAAATCCGTCATACAGCTAAGACGAAATGAAACCAGGGCAGGTAATGATATCTTAATGGACACAGTAAAGGAAAAAGATAGCATGAGAAAGCTGACACAAAATTTCAACACAAAAGCAGTGAAAAATACAGAACTATTCACAGTGAATTTGCGTGAGGGAAAAACTTTGTTCTCACGGGTCGGGTTTGCGAGGCGTCTGGCTTAGCACTTGAAATGGGATTCTAACGCTTCAAATGGATGCTATGAGACAAGAAATAACACATTTGCACCACTATTTACACTGTAAGGGTCGATTCATACTTACAGCCGTATGTCCGTGTAGCCAGCAAAATTACGAAATATATAATCACGCTACTGCAGTATCGAGTGGTGTGACTATTTCGTAATTATGCCGGCTGAACGGCCATACGGATTTCAAATAAGAAGCGACCCTATAGCTTGATTCATACTTACTGCCGTATGTCCGTATTGTCGGCAAATTTGCATAGTAGTCACGCCAGTAATAGTGTATATAAGATCAGACTGTGACGTAATTTTTTCGGAATTATGCCGGCTGAACAGACATACGGCTGTAAGTGTAAATCGAGCCTAAGTAAGAAGTATAGTTGTTAAGTAGTAGCAATAGTTTAAGTAGGTGAGTCAAGGTACATATTGTTAAAGTAGTTGAGTTTGTTGTCATGTACTGACGACAGTAAATAAAGTTTGGTGTAAACGCTTGAACACTTTGATGCGTAGCTGGTTAGTTTTCCGAACAGAAAAGGTAACATACATACTTTTAATTTTTAGAAACGTTAGTTTAGTATATAATTGGAAACGTCGTAGAGAAAAGGAACTACTATATTATTGTTTCAGTGACAGCTGAGTAAAAACAAAAGTACATATCAGAGTTACATCCAAAGCAGCTATGCAATTTGTGCTTTCTTTGCTTCCTTTAAATTTACATACAAAAACAACACAATGAACTCAATCAATACCAAGGGCCGATTCCTTTACTGGATTAAAAGGTTAATTATAATCGGACTAAACGGTTTAAAAATTAGGTATGCTAAAAATGCCATTCCAAAACCTCCGGATTAAACGGACTTAACTTTTAACGCGCTGCTTTTTAATCAGACTGAACGGACTTAACTGTGCACGCTAATGTTAAGCGTGCATGTTATATCCGTTTAGTCCAGTGGTAGTTTTGGAATAGGGTCAGACTAAAATTAAGCCGTTGACTTATTTTAACTCGTTTAGTCCGTTTAACCCGATTTCAAAACCGCGGACTAAAATAAGTCTAGTGCGCTTAATCCGGTAAAGGAATAGGCCCCATGAAAGAATAATACTAAAGTTTGACAAAAAATGTCGAACGTTAGAGAAAACAGGTGTGATTTTAGCAGTTACATACTAGTTTTTATATTGATGACTGAAATTTGGTAAATTTTCGCGTAATGAAATCATATGTTTTATTGTCTTTCACTGCTTAACATTTTTGGAAAAACTTTCTAGACTTTAGAAAATGCCACTTCGACAAAACCTCTTTTATCCTGAACCGATAGTAAAGGTGAAGTCCAAATACAGGTGTCAGCAAGAGCACATTATTAGGTAGGATAATAATATGTAATAACAATCCTATTATGTAACTCTTGGTGCAAGTCTAGACAAAATGGTTCGGGCTGAGGGTTAGCTGTTTCCGAGTAAGAAGGGCAAGATGGGAAAAATAACAGTCTATTTTCGTGCAATTCGGTAATAAAATTGTGCGAAAAAGCCAAACACATGTCATTTCTAGACCATTCATAAATCATAACAGAAAAACTTAGAATTGTTAAAATAAGAATCAAACAAAACTTGGATGGCAGCATTTTTCAGCACCTTTGATTTATATTTTGGTTGGATGTACGTATGATGAACGCAAATGACATTGCCATATTAGGTATATGTATCTTGACACCACAGGTACACATTAGAAAACTAACTTATTTTCATTGTAGTCGCAGTTAAAAGGGGTTGGTCAAGATGTTGTTATTAGTGTTGTTTTATTATACGATAACTGGAACTAAAACTAAACTAAATAAAGTTTAGTTTCTGTACTAACTGTATCAAAACTAAACTAATTGCGGGACGTATACTATATATAGCTGTATCGAAAGCAAACTAAACTTGGCACGCCAAAACAACACGTGTTGTTTTTTTGAAGATTAAGAAATTAGGCTGAAAATATGACTTCAGCTATGTGAGGTCGTATTTCAAATGTTGTTTCCACGCGTGGCTTACAAATTGGTCATCTGCAAAATAGACCAATATTTTGAGAGTATGTCAGAAAATCAAAAAATCAAACTTTAATGCTGTTTTTGTCAGAAAAATCAAACTCATGTCAAAATAATTTCTAAATTTGAAAATTCTGAGTGCATTCATTCGCAAACTGGTACATACCTCTTAGTTTTTAAATGTCTAAGCTTACATACGTCAGTCATTCAAATCGAACTAGGTAGCCTATTTGCCATGGGATTTTCAAAACTATGCGAACAGACAAGCCAACATCAATTCGGAATAAGAATAATTCGGAAAGAATTTTTGTCTCGATTTCAAAATACCCTTAGAATGCTGTCACGAGTTGTACTTCATTTCCAGTCTGAAATTCAAGTTTAAAAAACATTTCGCAAAAGTTCAATTTCAGAAACTGTCAAGTTTCAAACCTTTGGCATCATTAGAATAACCTTTAGCATAATGTAAAGAAGGACAGGCAAACCGGGCAAAACTGAGTATTTAGATAAATTTCAGTGATAGCTGGGAAAGTCCTAGACCTAGATTTCCTTAAGGAATGTGCCACCTATGCTTTGAATAACATGAAAAAGGCTCAAATTTAGCAAAACTTCATATATTGCTTAGTGGGTTTTCCAGGGGACAAGGTCTTGGCAAATATTAAAGCTCGCTCGCTCCGAGAAAGAGGGGTTAGCTTAAAAAACAGAAGAAAAACTAGGTAAACAAAAACAACAAAGCAAATTATATTCATGAATACCTGAATACCAAGTCATTGCCATAACCATAAAGCTAGAATAGTGATATATGTTTTTTTAATTTCAACCTTTTTTTATTTCAACAATTTTTATTTGCGAGTATATGTTTATTTTTGACGGCCTAAGGCTACAGTCTAATATCTATAAAATCTCAAAGTGGCTGGAAGCAAATAGTGTCTGCAGGAAGAAAATTATGAATTTTACAAAAATATTACATTATAAAAGAAGTGGCTAAGGTATTTTTTGCCGAAAATGTTTCCTTACAATTTACATTAGCTTGGGTCCCTTCCTTCTCCATTTTTCGGGCGAAAGAAAAGGCCCCATTTTAGAAAAAAAGAAATGGAGGCGCGGGAAATCGAACTGCTTGCGTTGACGACAAGAGTGCTAACCTTTACACCACGGTCCCCAAGTCTCGTAGGCCCTATTTCTCCTTTACAGCACCTGAAGTTGCGGTCAGCAGTGCTGGTTCAGTGCTGCACCGTAGGCTTTTATTTCGCACAATTGGAGCCTTAATTTCATTATGCGTATGTTGCCATACTCAAAAGACCAGCCTAATATTATGGATGGTGAAACACGGTTTTTCACTCCTTTTTTCCACAAGTTTTCGAACATCTTCTACTACATATTTTCAACTATTTTTTCATTAGTGTACAAACAAAGATCTCATTATCTTCATCTCATTATTTAGTTGTAAAGGTTACCACAGACCGTTTGTTGGTGTCTTACAAAAGTTTCACATTTTTAGTGCCTGCTCCATTTGCGTATCTATGTATCCACTACTGGCAGTTTTTGCATAAAGAGCACAGTAATTTGACGAAACGTGTCACGACAATGTTTCGTGGAATATTCATTAGCGCGTCGGAAGCCAGGAATTTTGAACTTATGGCAATTATGCCATCAGGCGGCTATGCAGTCCGCAGTATGAGCGCCGTTGGCTAAGACATGGTAGCTTAAGCGGCTTACCGTAGGGTAGCTGCTGTAAATTATTTTGCTGTGTCTCGTTCGGCAACATGTACGCAATGTTACCTATTACTGGCTATTAAGTACAGTTTTGCAATACAATTGTAACAGATTAATTATTTGTTATTTATAAATATCCATTCTCTCAGCCTTCTTGTATTCATATTTAGTCTAGCACTAATTCTGTTCAGCTGTAAATGACACGAAAGTCGAGTGTGAATAAACATTTTTTACTTTGAAACCGTATATTTCATTTAATAATTGACAAATCATAAAATCGTGCATTTTGGGTGTAGATAAATTAACTTTTAAATTTCGTGCCATTTTTTGCATGTTTTTGTTCTTTGAACTCTTCAAAAAGTGGCCAGATTTGAAAGTGCTCAAAAAAGCCAAATTGGTACACTTTTAACACGTGCCATACAAATCATCTACACAATTGCAGAATAAAACTTTACTTAAATGTAGAAGACAAGTAGCGCTTTCTAAAAAATATGCTCTAAAGTCAATTAATTATTGAATACTAGCCTGTTGAAAAACACTGCACATTCGTTAGTACCTCCTTAAGCGGTATTAAAAAATAGATAACAAAAACATACAAATCGATGCAGTGAAATTTTCAGGTTTATTGTAATTTTCAACAATTTCCGACCTCAGGCTGTCATTTCACTCACCAGTTATAGTGCATATTTTTCTGCCCTCAAGTAGTTGCTTCAAAAAGTTGTTCTTATCTTACTGAGTTTTAATTGATTGTTAGCCAAAAGCAACCCGGAATATTTAATCCTATGTTAATGGGACGAAATGAAACTTAAGCAACGTGAAGAACTATACCGTCCCTAAACGTTTTAAAATACCAACTCAAGTGACATAATATGTAAAAGCCCTTATGCCGAAGTGTTGAAAAAACAATATGTATCTTTCATGGATATTTTCTGCTAATGTAATCTATTCAAATGTATGTGTGTGTGTTTTGGATACATGTCATTCGTTTGTACTGAAAAAAGCTGCCTGGCGTATTGTTTTGGTTAATTTTTGTGGTCGAGCTCTGGCTTTGTTTTTGTTATTATGTATTCAGATTTTTATCTTGGAGCGTGCATAGTACATGCTGCCAGCTTCGCATAATCGTCTTTGAGACAAAAACAAAAGAACAAGATGTAAAGATAAAAAGCAAGAAGAAAATTAGTGACATGGCGCATACACTCATTTTTCCTTTTGAGCCACAGCCCAACAGGTCTTTAATTTTGATTCTGGCGTCTTAACGTTTGTTAGCGTTAAAGTGTTTATGTGCGGAGTGTGTTTTACACGTCTTCTATTGTAGCTGTGCATCTGTCACACTAAAAGCCTTGTATTTTCAGTTGTTGAGATCATGGCTGTCGATGTTGCTGTGTTGAGAACGTAATTCAAATTACAAAAGACTACCAAAAAGTTATCAACACAGAGAATCGAACCTATGGCCTCATGCATGCATGTACCTATAATTAGTAGGATATTATTAATAGGATATATCTTATCCTAAGCAAATTGATAATAATTACCTTACTTTTAATAGGATATAAACTATCCTGAGCAAAAAATTGATGAAAATAATAATCAAGATCCAAGTAAACCTTTAAACCCTTCTTTACAAAATCCTACAATTTAAGACAAACTCGCTCGAGAAAAATTTTTAAAAAGTTGGTCAACGTCCACAGCGTTAAAATACTGTTTCCTAAGTTATTTAACAATAACTTTATCAACTGAATGCGTGGTCTCCGTGGCGCAGAGTACTAGCGCATTTTTTTCATAACCAAAAGTTTGCTGGATCGAGCACAGCCGGAGAACAGTTTTTTAAATTTTACGCAATATTCGTTCAAGTAGCTGCTTATCAGCAATATATAACTTATTTTACGTCTTGACCCCGTATTTATTGTGAACTTTGTTTGTACAAACGTTGCTAAAATGGTTGCAAAAGAAGACGTTTTGTAATGAAGATAAATCAAGTAGTAAGTTAATGCTGTAGCTGGCCCAACAGGTTTACGATGGCCTCTGGCCAATGTACTTAAAAAGTATACTTGATGCTTACTGAATGCTTTTGCCGCAGATTTGGCTTGTTTATATACTTTTTTAAAAGCAAGCCAATAAAGAATCTAACAGGTTTTAAACATGCAAAAACAAGCTAGGTGCAAAGTTGTCAATGCCTCAGAAGCTCAGATCCTTGCTAAATGTCGTAAATGTCCTTGCTTGGCGGCTGTGGTGTAGTGGTTAGCACTCTTGTAGTCCACGCGAGCGGCCCGGGTTCCATTCCGGACGCCTCAATTCCCTTTTTTCTTTCGAAATTGAAGCATCCTTCTTCTTTATGATACAAAGACTTTCTGATACTCCACCAAAAATTGAGTCCCAAATAATGAAATACGTCCCAGCAAAACATTCCTAAATTATTTTTGCCAAAGTCAAAAAATTGTGACCCGCTTATAACCAACCATGAAGCGGAAAATAATGAGTTTATTTTGAAATATTCATAACGCAAAATGTCCACTGAATAGGAAATTAAATAACATTTGAAAAAAGTGTCTTTAGTATACATAAGCTGGCTTTTTACTGAACAAAAGTTTTACGTATATGCGTTACCGTTTAAATAAGTGTTCAGATTAGTGAAAACAGTCTTCGTTCCACTATTGTCCGTGCAAGTAGCAAACTGTACGAATCAGTTGCAATGTTGTGACATACCAGAAATACCATTTGATATTTTCGTCACTGTTATCAATTTGTTTGCTTGGTTTTTCTACATACCGTATTACCCTCGAATAAAGCCCCTGGGGTTTTATTGTTTCGTGAAACGCTTACCTGGGGCTTTATTCAAGGCTGGGACTTTATTCAAGGCTGGGGCTTTATTGTTTCATGAAAGGCTTACCTGGGGCTTTATTCAAGGCTAGGGTTTTATTTTTTGCCTGCGTTCCAAAATGGGCGTTTCTCAACTTTTGGTTTCTTCTAGTGTCCCACAGTTGTCATGAAGCTCAAATGCTACGAATGTACTTTCCAAGCTGTAGGATTCACGTTTAAAGTAAAATCGGTATGTCAACCCCAGTAGGACCCAAACTTCCGTCCGGGTAAATCACTAGTTGCCTGACAAAATTTTTTGAGTTATGACTAGAAAGGTTTTCACTAAGGTGGCCTCGCTACTCTCCTACCCACCATTCAAGTAGTAACATGACGGGTTGCACTCTTGTACGTCGCATAAAAGCACTAAATTTTTAGCCCCCCTTACCATGCGCGCGGATATTGCTACCACTACCCCCCCTATGTCGTTTAAACCGATGGAGGGCATGCAAAACATTTCTTAATCAAATCAAGGCCTCCTCCCCCCATACGTATGGCTCTGCCAGCGAATACTCGCACCCATCTATAGGATCGCGCAAGCTATCTTGCGCGAGGCCATGCAACTACCCCCAAACGATCTACCCAGATTGCGCAATCGTATAGCGCAAGGCTTCTCGCAGGCATCCCGCAATAGGATCGCGCAAAGGCCGCGCCGAATGTTTGTCCAGCCAATCAGGAACAGAGCAATCCCAGATCATGACGGCGTGCAAACTTCATTGCGCGGGCCCTTGCGCGCTCTTGCGCGTCGCGCAATGGAAATCTGCGCGATTCTGTGCAACACAAAGCTCGAACCAACTTGACAAAACGCTAAATGGGCAGTGTCCGGAAACTTAGTCCACTCTATGTCTAATTCCTCAGATCGATCTCTCCGGAGACCAACGTGTCAGAACACCCTTTACAATTCGTATGTATGTAATACGTGTAGAATTTTTTATCAGGATGTTTTAACAAGCTCTTCTGCTGAGTGAAAAGTTGTTACATTGTGAGGTCTGAGTAGCAATATTCCAGAGAAATAGTAAACGCGGCCACTTATTGCGGATAAAATGATTTTTTTATATTCTAATTTCCGCACACAGTCACTGCTGAATACCTAGCTCCAATTTTTTAAACAACAGAAAGTGATGAATTTTAAAGACGCTATTTGATTTTTGAAGTCAAAAACTTTTGAAGTAAAAAAAGAATGTCACACCGAGATTCGAACTCGGGCCAATGGATTAATAAGATCCCAGAGTGCTAACCAATGTACTTTTTTTATTAGACCTCTGGTGCGAAGATGTTAATTTTGACTATTGAAAGTTCTTCTTCCACAATTGACAAACAATTAGACATATTCATATACGCTATTATTGTGCAAAATTTTAAAGAAAAACACCGCACCAGTAATTTGCAATCGAATGCCGAAAAATAGCTTTTGTATTCACATTTCACACTACTTTTATTTGAGTCTGATGCTTCTAAAAATACATAATACTTATGTATATAAATAATTTTTTCACAAAACGCAATAAAATTGATTTAATTTTAAATTATGACCAAATAACTACTAATTTTGAAATTCCGCATTGTGGTGTATTCCTATTCTAGAGTTAGGAGCTATTGCGCCAACCATGATAAGGCATTTATTTTGTAGATAAAGCAACTTTGAGCCTTTTCTTTCCTAATCCCCAGATCAAAAGTACTACCATATGAATACCTAGTCCTTTGCTGAGTATATGGTCTGGACGAGTTGCTTATAGCGCCAAATATCTACTCTTGGTCTTTGCAATCATTCTAGTTATTCCGCTTCGAGGCGGAAGAATGAAAATAAGAAAATATTTTACTTTCCACGAATTATAACGAATAAATTTAATTTGCAAATCGTAATAAGTCGGCACTTGCCACAACCTATACAACACACAGCAACAAAAAACACTAATTAATTTAAGGGGTAGTGTCAGGCAAGCAGTTGATTACGCGCGACTTATAAAATTTTTTCAGTGAAAGATAGGTCATTGTTCTTTATATATTATAAAAATATTTTTCAAGTCAAATATTTTTGCCAATTTTCAGAAAATTTGATTCATCATACAGTTAGCAGTGAATTCGCAAAGTCTGAAAAATGACGTTTTGAAAACCTATTCACATTCGATAATTTCGTCACAATTAAGAAACTTTTGTTAAAATTCTTTACACAAAGTAAAAGCACATATGCTTCTTAGTTTATGCACACAAAGTTTAGTGCAAATTGCTTGAGTCGTTATGGAGTAATGTCTGTTTGAACTGTGAAACTGTGCGTAACCTGTAAGGTACTGACAGCAATAATGATAAATTTGAAAATTTTAGACACTATCCTTTTGAAATATAAACAAAAAATCGAAGCTTCATTTTATTTTTCTTATTTGTGGCAACACTTGGTGCTTCAAAACATTACATGTACTTCACAAGCTGGCCAATGTGGAATCTGGCTTGATTTTTTGAACTTTTATGTCTCTATTTTGTGAAATGTCTTGCTCACAAATGGTGATTGGTTAAAAATATTGGTAGATTGGTAGTCTGAGTGTCTGGCAGTATTTATTGACACCATGTGGCATTTCAGAAGTTTCTAAGTGAGCGTACAGTTTCAAATCAAAAAGTTCTCATTTTGCAGCCTATGAACAAAACTGCTTTGGCGACACTACCACCTTAAAAGAACGTATAAACATAAATAGCGATCGCGTTGCGTTCAAGCCGCTGCATGTTTGGTACGCACGCAGGTGGGGATTTATTTGAGGACGTTTTGTATTAAAGCCCCGGGGCTTTATTCAAGGACGTTTTGAATAAAGCCCCAGGTGCTTTATTTTAAGGCTGGGGTTTTATTATTTCGTAGAACTCCTCCCTTGTAACTTTATTCAAGGCTGGGGCTTTATTCGAGGTAATACAGTAGCTGAACCCAGAGACAAAACAGTTAGTGTGATTTTCTGTGACTGCTCGCTGTACTGTACATACTAAACAATTCCTTTCAGAAAAGTTTTACCTACTGCAAAAGCAATCCAGTGACTAAACAAGGTGAATGTTTGACAACATTAGGCTTGTCGCGCAGTAAAAACTAAACGCAAACTAAAGGTAAAATTTAGTGATTTAAAGCATAAGGGTAATGTTTTAGGAACCACTTAGTTTTTCGTGCCGTCGTTAAGATCGGCATAAAATTTACAATAATCCAAACTATAATGTGTACGTTTTAAAAATTAGCACATATGTTGAAAAATTCAATTTCAAACAATATATGCTCGTCCGGGACTTGAACTAGGGACATCTAGCGCCGAAAGCGAGAATGATTGCACTTGACCAACGAGCTGTTGAATTTGACCGGTTAAAAAATTGATCATGATATACGATGTTTGTCGCGTCCACTGCTAAACATTTGCAAACACAAAATAGAGTACAAATAAATCAGCAATGAATATTTTTAGCGAAGTAGTTAGGTAAATTTTTTCGTTCTCTGCGACAGCTCATTTGCACTTTCCTGCAACTATTTGGTGTTTGACGTTCTCCGATATCAAAATTAAAATTCTAGAAGGGCCTGTTAGCAAAAACTGCATTTTTACATTGTACATACATCAATGTAGCTGCATTTTTGCAGTTAATGTAGTCACATTTTTATAAAATCATTGTAGAATGTAGCTACATCGATGTAAAATGTAGCATTATAAACTTTTTACATCGCAATGTAAATGTAGATACATTAGATCAAGAGTAAATAGATGTAATGTAGCGATGTACAAAAGTACACAATGTAGATACACTGATGTAGCTTTATGACACTGGAAACAAGCAGGCCCCAAAAGGGGGCAAGGTTCCTTCGCCGAGTGCAAAGTCTGCTTATGTATGTTACCCAAAATAGGCTCACCTTTGTTTTTATGTATTTCCATGTATAAAAGCACTGACCCCTGTATTAGTAACTTGATTACTTTGAGTGGATAGTAGGTGCTGATTTCAACAGATTGGTCGAAAAAAAATGTAGTAGTTGCTGAAAAATTCTTATTGCATGTTTTGACAAGAAAATGTCCTGTCAACCAAAATAGTTTATGACAAAAGTTGCGTAAATGTTTTGCAAAAAAAACATGTCTGGGTGTCGAACCCGTGACGTAGTCTGTAGAAAGTTTCGTTTCTAGCGCTTTTGA
>JASANF010017207.1:0-16091 GCA_030248245.1 Trissonchulus sp. WLG1_4
TAAAAGATACGGATCAGCTAAGGGCCTCGTCATAAATTATATTAAGGGGGTAGTGTCGCGAAAGCAGTCGATTTTGCGCGACTATAAAACTTTTTCAGTGAAAGATAGATCATTGTTTTTTATATATTCTAAAAATATGTTTCAAGGCAAATATCTTTGCCAAGTTTCAGAAAAATTGATGCAGCATACAGTTAGCAGTGAAGTCGCAAAGTCGGAAAAATGACGTTTTGAAAACCTATTCACATTCGATAATTTCGTCACAATTAAAAAACTTTTTGTTAAAATTCTTTACACAAAGTAAAAGCACATATACTTACTTTAAGATACTTTAAGATAGAGACAGCCATGGCTGATCAGTTGGGGGACAGGTGCTTGTGTAGTTTGCGCTTAAAAGCCACCGGATCCGACGTTGACGTGAGGCTGGAGGGCAATTGGTTCCACAAACGGGTGAAGTGTGGTATGTAGCTTCGCTGATGGTGGGATGTACGCGATCTCGGTACTGTTCGAGCTAGCGGGTTCACAGATCTTGTGTTCCTTGTATGTGCACGTGGCGGCGGTAACAGCGCCACACAGGCTGGGGGTGAAAGGCTATACACTAACTGATGGTAAACAGAAAGCCCAGCCACTAATCTGCGGTGTCGCATAGTATCTAGCTGTTGTCCTGGTGCCAGATTATAGGCCTTTCGATCGATGGCGTCAATAGCAGAAAGAGCGTACTGAGGAGCATTCGACCACAAGCAGCTGACATATTCTGCAACAGGGCGGATAGCAGCCTTATAAACATGGCTCCTGGCAGCTTCGCTGAGCCAACCTGCCGACCTTCTAAGCATTCCTAACAAGCGTCCACTTTTGATGGCTTTGCCGATAATATGCTCGGTCCATTTGAAGTCGTGCGTGATAGTGGCCCCCAGCAGTGTCAGTTCATCGACTTGTTCCAGAGGTACACCACCAAGACAAAGTCGATCAACACGGACAGGTTGTTTGCTTCTGCGGATGTACAGGTCTTTGGATTTGGCTGGGCTGAAGTTCAGCTGCCATTTGCTGGCCCAGGCCAATATCGATGACAGGTCAGAGTTGAGAACTGCAGTAGCTGCTTCTCTCTCGGCAGGCGGAAACGTGGTAAAGATAGTTAGGTCGTCAGCGAACATGAGTGCAGAACAATTTATATGGTCCGGCAGGTCATTGATGTAAATGAGGAACAGTATCGGCCCCAAAATAGACCCTTGAGGAACCCCGGCCTGTACAAATAGCTGACACGAGCAAACACCGTCCAAATAGACGCATTGCTCCCGTTCACTCACGTAGCTTTCGAACCAAGTCAGCAGATTACCAGCAACACCGTACTGTGGGAGTTTGTGCAACAACCCCTTGTGCCAAACCGAATCGAATGCCGCCTTTATGTCAAGTGCCACTACTCGGCCTTCTTCTCCAAGATCCATAGCATTCGTAAGGTTCTGCGACAGTAGCAGCAGCGGGTGAAGAGTCGACCTGCGTTTTCTAAATCCATATTGGCAATCGGAAAGCAACAAGTTGGACTCCAGATGGCGCGTTAGTTCATACGCAATATAGCTTTCCATAACCTTCGAGACAGTAGACAGCAGTGCTACAGGTCTATAGTTGTCGAGTGAGCATCGGTTACCCTTCTTATGGATTGGTATAACTTTTGCTATTTTCCAACTTGAAGGGACTATGCCAGTGGATAGTGAGAGATTAAACAGATCCGAGAGAGGCTTCGAGCTCCGATTATGCTCTAGTTTATGCACACAAAATTTGGTGCAAATTGCTGAAGTCGTTGTGGAGTAATGCCTGTTTGAACTGTGAAACTGTGCGTAACCTGTAAGGTACTCACAGCAATAATGATAAATTGTTAAAAATTTACACACTTATTTTGAAATCAAAAGAAAAACGAAGCTTCATTTTTCATTTTTCTTATTTGTGGCAAAAAATTGTGCATCAAAACATTACATGTACTTCACAAGCTGGCCAATCTGATATCTGGCTTGATTTTTTGAACTTTTATGTCTCTATTGTGTGATGCCTGGCTCACAAATGGTGATTGGTTAAAAATATTGGTAGATAATGGTAGTCTAGTGTCTGGCAGTATTTATTTGACACCATATGGCATTTCAGTAGTTTCTCAGTGAACGTACAATTTCAAATCAAAAAGTTGTCATTTTGCAGCCTATGAGCAAAACTGCTTTGGCGACACTACCACCTTAACTGGATTAGATTAACTTCAGTAACTCATTATGAAAGTTTATGAAACTGTGTAGAACAAATAAATTCTGTTATCTACATTTTGCTTGCCAAATTTTATGAATTTAACGTATTTCTATATTGAGTTAGAAAGTTAATCTAGGTAATCTAATCTTGTTAATTATAATTTATGAAAGAGTCCAAAGAAAAATATTAAATTACTTTTAGTATCGATGAAATATTATATTGATGTGAATTTTTTATTGGATGGGTTTCTATGTGCTGAAGTTTTATTCTAATACAATGTCAGGAAAGGAGGGGGGAATCTTCCTGAAATACAGCATCAGCATTGGAGCAGGGTGAATTCGAACCACCCATCTCTGGATTTGCAGGCCAATATCACAAACTGCAGACTAATTTACAGGCGCTTTGCACCGGCTGGTCACTTTCGTTTATGTTGGAACCGTTCCTGTAGTACGTCCGTTTTGTTTCAGACTAATGGTGGTGATGCTTCTCGTATGTTTTCACTACCCGAGATGAGTTCCAAGGCAGCCTCGGAGGCCGTGCAAAACCTCATGCAGTCCGTCATTCCATTCAAATTCAGATCTCAAACGCAATCTGTTGATTCGCTTGGTAGTTTTTAATTATTTTCGATATGGATTATTTATTTCTGCCGTCTAAATGCTAGAATGCACACGGTTTAAAAATTTACGAAGCATTACTACCCTTTATTTATTTAGACAATTAATTTCAAATTCACTCAACATTTACACCACACATGTCACATTCACACGCCACATCAAGGGGAGGACACCCCCCAAATTGTCTCATGGGAGGAAGTGGGGTTCTACCAGACGTAAAAGAGTATGGGAGGGTCCCTGCTTTCCCAAAGCACTGGCTTAAGGGCCCTTTCTACTATCTTATTGAGTGTATATTTTTAGCATACATTTTGATAAAGCTTAAACAAGTTTTGCCTAAATTTTTTCCAAGCTCATCAAAATCGCTACTGTTCGGCTACAATAAGGTCAGATTTGCTTCTTTTAGGGAGGGAAATCAAAATTCATGTCACTTGATGCCACCTTGACAATTGCTGTTGGGGGCATGATTGTCACTCGATTCGGTTGCTGTTTATTGTTTTAGGTGAGGCAGATTCGCCTGCGAGCGTGGAAATGAACATGAGTACCAAAGACGAGCCTGATGATCCGAATAGTGACTAAATGTTTTACAGTACTCATTTGCCCCTTGGTTGTTTTGTATGGTGACATAAAGAGCACTATGACGCACCGGATACGTTTTATTTATTTGTTTATCGATGTGCAGTGTGCACTATTCTAGCTTTGTGAACATCATTGAAACTTGGTTGCTTTAGTGTTAATTCAGAGGGGCAGTTACAAATTTAGCGAAATGGAAATATAAGACTGAAAACTGGAGAAGTATACGTGGCAAGTTTTAGCCAACCTTATACTCACAGAAAATTGGAGTTAAATTTTTCTTTCATCATTTTCAAGTATATAATCTATCTGCCCCACTCAGCAGATAAATGAACGTAGTATATTTCCGTGAATAAGATGCAGACGATGGTCAGACAAGCATAATTATTCGAGTCAAGTATGAAAACATCTGTAAACGAAACAAAAAAAAGTGGACGTATGTATGGTTCTTACGCCAAGGTTAGGAATGTGTTGAAAACTGCATAAATCAGTATAACTTTTAAGTTTAATCAGTATAAGTTTTATTTGGTGGAACGATTCAAAAACAAAAGTGCTTTCAGCCAAACACTGCCAAGGTCCAATCTGTCCGTACATCTTCTAGCTTATCACATTAGTGGTAAATGTTGCAGTTGATGTTTTGTGAATTTGCACTTTTTGTGAGAACAGAATTTCAGAGAAGACAAAAGTTCAGGCTTGACCTAGTTTTTTGATTTCTTAAAAATTACATGTGAATCCAAACAGCTTACCCGGCTTACTGATTTTGTTTGTGAATATCACTTTGGATTTTTATAATCACTTTCTTCTTATCATATTGTACGTACCTACCTACATTTATTTTTGTTCTGTGATTTTATTAAAGTTTTTGCCATCGTTAAACTGTGTTTGTGGTTGAAGAATTAATACAGGCAATACTTAGACACGACAAGGTGAACAAACAACAACCAGGTTAAGGGGGGGGGGCTACCCAGGTCAAAAATCAAAGTTCTCCAATTTTGCTTATTTTCACATATGTTACTCCCCATAGGCACCCCAACCTCAGATAAGAACAATTAAGCTTGAAGGTGCACTTTTGGTTCAGTGCGTTGGTCAGTGTAGTTACATAGGGAAAAGTACGCCAAAAGGACTAAAAGTAGCCCTTACTTGGGCAGTTCTAGCACAAACCACACCAGGCCAATCAAGCTGAAACTTGGTATAGTAGTAGCCCACATGTAAGCGCAAAATCGTATGATCCGGATTTTTTATATGTATTTTCAAATGTAAAATCGAGGGCGAAATGTGAAAAAATGGCCGTTTTTTGGGCCCGACAAATTTGAGTGATTTTACATTTGGCGTCATTGCTCAGGCCACGGGCAAAAATTAAAAAAAAATGGATCATAGAGGTTGAGATATGACGTTAGGCTATCGAATCATATAAAAATCAGCTTCGTCAGTGTTAACAAAAATTTCGAGTAAAGGGACGCTTTGCAACCACAAAAAAACTTTTTTGCGCCTATGATTTACACGTAAAATTGAATTTTTAGGAACCCCTAGTAAAAAATTGGCAAAAGCATTGGTTCCAGTTTGTTACATCTGCGATGCGCCTTCCCTGGGGCTACATTGTGTGCAAATTTGAAGCGAATCGGAGAACCTAAAATTTTCACTTTTTCAGGTAGCCCCCCCCCCCTTAAGCCCGGTTATATCCTCGTCCTTTTGAATCTTGTCCTTTCACAAAAGTGTGAATGAAACCTTTCATTTTGTCTGTTTGGCTGTCGTTTTTGCCGTTCTTTTATCATTTACCTCTTTAATGCCCATTGGATAATGTGAGATACCACATGATGAACTACCAAATCTGGGGCATCTGAACTGTTTTTACCGGGAATTGTAGATCTTCATATTTGGCCGACAATTTTTAGTCCTACTGCCACACAACGAAGCCTATGCTTAATTAAGCAATGTGCAAAATTGCCCAAAAGGACATCAGGACCTTTCAAAAGGATAACAGGACAAATTTACAAAAGTACAACAGGACAAAAAGAAAAGGACACTTTCAAAAGGACAACAGGACATTTTCAAAACGACAGAGTCAAAGGACGTTTTTACATAGACATCTGAACAAAAGGAGAAAAGGACAGTTAAAAGGAGAGTATGAACCGGGATTTACGTTAACTTTTTAAACATAGCAAAAATGTGATGGACGGAATTCACACAAAAATCACCTAATATTTTAATGGCCTACTTAGTACTTACGCTAGTTTGGTTAAACATAGTCCAGTCTGCGTTTAGCTAAAACTGCGTTTATGCATTCCCCGTTATTTAAAACTGTTGAAAAAGTTGAATTATCTGTAATTACGCACGGGTGCCCGATTAAACTTTGAAAAGAAACGACATCCAGACCCAGTGATATCACAGCCACGGTCGCTTACAGTGGAGTTCAGAAGAAAGAAACCAATGTTGCTTAAAAAACTTGCCTTTGACCATCGTTCGACTTATTTGCATATGCTGAAGAAATATTATAATGTATATATTTTAACTCAAGACTGGGTCCAGACTCCAGATCTGGAGCCCATTTCTTTATCGGAGTAATGGAGTTAAGTCCAAATGAAGTATTGAACTGTATAAAAATCCGCTTAGTGGTATAAAAAGTGGAGGCATAAGCCCTTGGTCTCCGAACACAGCAGTTACAAGAATCCTTTAGTTACAGGCTGCGTTTACTGCCCGTACGATCTACCGGATAATACGAAAAACACTACCCATCTCTACCTTCATCTACAGGATAGGGTAGGTTCCGTCAAGGCCAATTTACACCATCGAACTTGCTCAGGACCGAACTTGCTCCGAACCTAGTCCGGACTCCGGAGCAAGTTCGATCGTGTTGGCGCCTTAAGGGGTGTTTCCTAGTTCGTTATTTTTGTTCAATAAATACCCCTAGATTAGACCTTTTGTCAAACTACCTACTTCAAATCAACGTTTGAAACAACGAATACTCACTCTAAGCTTATGTACAACAAACAGATCAAACACAACACGAAAGTATGTACATTTTTTATTTAATAGGCATCAATAATACACAGCAATTAAATACAATCGCATAAATAACAGAACCACACAATACGCAAGAATACCACGTTAACAGGAGACTCGAACGCAAACAACGAAAACGCTCACTACCAGGCTTAAAAAACGCACACATACAATAATTAATACACTAAAGGCCAACGTAACGGGACTGGGGAATATATAAATGCCGCATGCAAATATTTACATATAGATTTTCACGCGATTCATTTTTTGGGACTGTATATATTAAATGGGATCCCAATCCGGTCGGAAACATAATCGGAATAGCCAAATAATTGTGAATTAGCGGAAAAATGCTAACAAATAGAATCTATATTTTTGTCACACAGTCTTGTTTTTTGTTTGTTTTGTTTTTTCGTTTTTTTTGTTTTTTGAAGTATTGTTTTTTCGCCATGCCTTATTCGCTTTTTTCGGACTACCTAACAGACACTACATAACTTATAACGACTACCTAGGTCACAGAGAAAATACTAAGTGGTCTTCAGATTTCGCAAACTTAGGCCTAAAGGCACCTTTGACTATCAGCTTAACTCTGCAACTTTATATACCCACTACAGGGCAAGCAATCTAGGTAGGTATTTAAAACTGTTTGATCGCTCACTGACGAGCACAGAAACAATTTGACGCTTCTCCTATAGGTTAACTGAGGTTCCATGAGAAGCTTGACTGTTGGGTGTACATGGCCACATGGGTTTATAAAAAAAATATTATCAAGAACACACATACAAATAAACCACATTCACGTTGCACACGTTTTCCAGTTTAGTTCACTAAACACTGCACCAATCACAGAAAAACAAGTTAAACACTGACTAATATAGCTTACAAGGGCGGAAGGGCCGATTCAGACGTGTGCTACTGTCTTGCCAAAAAAATTGACGCTGCGAAAAGACTCCCGAACAAGGTGCACACTTAAGCCCGGTTCATAGTTGTCCGTAAGGGCTGTCCGTGTCCGAGTCCATGTCCGTGTCCGTAAGAGTAGTTTGATTCACAGTTGTCCGGATGTCCGTAAGAACTTGTCCGTGAGTGTCCGTAAGGGCTGTCCGGATGTCCGGAAGTCAAGCTGAAGTGAGTTCAACTTTTGTCCGTGTCCGTAAGGAATTAGCCAATCAGATTGCAGCCTTTATAGTCACATGTAGGTGCGTGTACATAAAATTCCTCCGCGCATAGTAAAATAATGTTAAATTTCTAGTAATTCTAGCTCAGCAGCTTCATTTTAGTGTGCTTAGAACGTTTTTATTGATTTTTTGAAGCTTGCATTTTAATACACTTAGTACACTGCAGAATGTGTAGGCGTTATTTTATATGCATACGCACTGTCCGTAGAGTGTCCGTAGAAGTATGAATTAATGCTGCTTACGGACACGGACACGGACAATTGTTACGGACAACCTTCCGGACACGGACACGGACTCGGACACGGACAACTACGGACACTTCCGGACGACTATGAACTAGGCTTAAAAGGCATGTTCACATTGGATAAGTAAATATATTTTTACTTTTCCATGCATTATTTTTCCGATTTAATATTTACTGACTTCCGCAATGATGTAAGACGCGAATTGACGACCAGCCATAACATAATAAATTAAATATACAAATTAAAAAAATCACTGAATAAATCAGTATTCATCAATGTCATTACGTAACTCGATAATGATAAAAACGCATGAGTCCATTGGATAGATTGACTCCGAGGGTGGTGAGGGTAATGCAACCAATGAAAATAAATGTGATGGGGTACAGGAAAATGTGCGTATGGCGAAGAAAACCAAGAGCTGAAACAATTGCAAAAACGCATAGTAAATTAAAAATGCAGCGACAATGAGGGTTTATGCCATATCCACACCATTAAGGTGAAGTCAAGTCATGCCACCAAATTACACGAAAGTGCAGATGGTAGTACAATCTTAATTTTTTGCACATTATGGACTAAAACAACACGCGGCTCCTGAGCAGAGCTAGAATACAACTTAACGACTATTAACAGCTCAATCACGATAAAAAAACTAACTTTTTCAGCTTCGGATTTGTAGCTGGGAAGCTTTTGGTCTTATAACATTTAGTGATAAAATCGCCGTTAGGTGTCCTAATGTTTAAAATTTAATTTCACAACCACAACTCAAATCACTGATCATCCGAACTAAGCAGAATTATGAAAAAACTATAAAGCTATACTATGAGTATCACCTATTAAGTGGAATTAGAGCCACTGCTATTACCTGTGTAACCCAAGAAAGTAATGTAGAGATAATAGGCAAGAGCAGCAAACCACATCGAGTTACCCAGCAGACACGAACCGATCCAGCCATACTTCATGTAGCCTAGATCAAAATAGATTGATTAAAGCACGTAAAAATGTTATGGTTTACATCCAAAAAAGAACGGAAATGTTTTTTGCATTTAGTTTTACCGTTTTCACAACTTTTAATAGGAATTAAAGTTTTCCACCATCAGAATGGAATTTTTAGTACTAATTTGTACGGGGTGCGCGGAAACAGAGACGTAGCTGTCTCTCTGAAACGAGTGAGCATATTTACGAGAGACTGTGCGTGCATGCACTTCAGGTCTGCACAAGTTTAACCCACGGAGTCGTTGACATTGAAGTATTTTCGAAATATACTTCAACTATCAGAGCGCCAAAAGTAAAATCTGCTCAACCGGAATTTTCCATCAGTGATTTAAGAATGACTAATTCCCTGCTTTTTTCAAGTCTCAGTCTTACGTTATAACGTATAAACATAAAAATGATTATTTGCAAATTGTAAACTAAGAGAGTAGCGATTGACTTGTGAGAGCATCAAGTCTAGTTCTTACCAATGTAACATAAAGGCATGAAGATGTGCAAAATGACCAGAAGCGGGAAAAAGGCATTGAGATGGACGTCCCAGCAGTAAGCCCATTCCACGTCATATTCCTTGGACGTGCGCAAACAGCTGTTACTAACCAGCCTGCAACAATCAAACAGTCAAGATTATCTCGCCCTCAACACTGTACACACCATCAGAATTTTTGAACTGCAAACTAAAAATGTCACGTCTGGTTCAGAAATGCAACCGTGATATTCAAATAATGCTTTACTAACTGGACAGCGTGAAACGTCTGGACGGCTAAATTATCCATTTAATTACGTAAGAAGCTGCAAGTTTCATTTGTCATCAAGCAATCAGTCTATTTGCTACCAAAAGTGACATTTTTGCGCCACCACTTTACTTTCGTAAGCCATTAATTTTGCCGTCGTGAGTACCTCAAAAACATTCTGGGGGGGGGGGTGGTGGGTGAAGCACCTGTCTGGGACGGAGGTGACGATGCGTTCTAGGGGGGGGGGGGTGGTGGGTGAAGCACCTGTCTGGGACGGAGGTGACGATGCGTTCTGGGGGGGGGGAGGGGGGGGTGCAAACCCCCTCCACGCCCATATATGGGTGGGACCAAGTCCATGAATATTATAAGTGATAAAAATCTGCTATGACTAAGATAATCCAGATAATTTGATAATTAAGAAAAATTACTTACAAAAATTGATACGTTAATTTCTACTACTAGACTCGTATTGCTTGCTATATGCTTAGTCACACAGGATGAAACACACGCGTACAAACATTAAATTGAAAAAGTAATTAGAAGAATTAGTAATTACCAAAGATTCGAAGCAATTATCAGTCCAGTAGCAATGCAGTCAACAAATACGACCCAAAGGAGAAATTGTAAAAAGCCGCCGAAACTCAAACCAAGAACCAACGCGAAGACAATGGAAGACCCTGCAACATACACAAAACTTAAAATATTAAGGTTGACTAAAAAAGGCATATGATTGCACAACGTGTACAAATTATTGACATATTCTTTCATCGAACACTGTTCCAAAAATGTTATATACGTGTAGAAAAAACTCTTATCTACAGTCTTTGATAAGAAATTTAACGTACCTGCCAGAGTACTGCTCAGCAATACCAAAAACGCTGGGTCATCACGAGCCCACTGATCTTTGGTTTCTGAAACAAATCGCTGAAAATGTTGGTTAAAAACATAAAAGTAATAGTAATTTATTAACATAACGATACTTAAAAACCACTAACTATTGTACAACAGTCTAATTTGCTTACTCAGCCTCGTAGACACTGTTTGGTAGACTAAACACACAGTCACACTGGCATTTTTTGCGGAAGCCTCATTCTTGGTTGCCCCCTCCTCCGTGTGGTCCACCCTTCTTCTTTGTTTCCCCCGAATACGTGGCTGCATGCTACATACGCCGGCCGCCCATGCGAAGATGTCGATCACGTCACCAGGGCATTCTAGGAGGCCGTGAATTCGGGCCGTTCTTAGAATTGATCTATTAGCGATGGTCTGAGCTGACGGTTCGACACTTCGCATCTTATTCGGTCTTCCTCCAATATTTGTGAAGCATATATAGTAAATTTGTGCGAAAAAACACTGGTGATTTGCAGTTTTTTTGCTCACTGCTACCTGAACCTCAACACTCCTTTGGACCATAGACTCAACTGCTGAGGCAGGGGTTTGAATAACAAATTTACTTCAGAGACTAAGCCACGTAAATATGCATTATGGAAACATGGTTTACTTTACTATAATGCAAAAGTTCTCCGTTTAAGAAGCGACTAGGATAGAATTAAAATTTTTTAAGTGCCCACTCTTTTGGTCAGCCTGACCTGACACCCAAGGCGCCCCATTTTAAAAACCGAAAAATGCCACGTATCTACAATATGCGCACACAAAAGTATAGTTTGGTAGGCATGAGTGTTATAAGATTTGTAATTTTAGCAACATTATGCAAATGCATATCAAAATTATCCGTTGACTGCACGTAGTACTTTATACTTCAACACAGAACACCTATGGACAAAATTTAAACGAACTTACGTTTTCTGTACATAAAATTGCGATAGCTGGAACAAAAAAACAGACGTACAATAAATGAACATAATTATTAAGAAGACTACAATATGATGAATATCGTATATATATATATATGTACTTGCATTTCGTTATGGATTCGCAAAGTCATTACGACTAAGCATTTTTTCGATTATTTCGATTTTTCGAAATTATATATATAAACTTCGAAACAAAAATGCTTAAATGAACACGCTAAATTGACTCAAAAAATATCTAGACTCACACTTTTTGAGGCGCCACCATCAGATACACCATTTGCCAGCACGCAAATTCGAAATCCATATGTTGAAGCTTCAAAAGCCTGAAATAAAGTGGCTACGATTGACTGGAGCCTTCATCACGATACAAAATGTCACCTGAATGAATGAATGAAAATGAAGTTTGAATATGCAATATTGCAATGTCCAGAACGGATGCAAGCAAGATGTGACTCATAAGCACTAACAAAACATGCCAACCCCTCAGTCTATAACTCCGGCAAATAACGGAAATCAACACAGAAAACAAAGGTACGTGTTTTTTTATCAAGATGGCATGCTTTTGATGTTTGCGAGTTGCGACTAATGACATCTTTACAACACGTATATATATATTAACACAGTCACCAAGCCACAACAAAATTTTGACGACGATCTACTCCGACAGTCTGGAAACGATTGGTCGTATACTCGTATATATACCTTCGAAAATACCGACCACATTTGGCCATCGCGGTCATTCGGACATGCGAAAAGCAGCCACGACGATCGACAGGTGACTGCGGACGTCTACTGCCGTACTGCAGGTTGGGACTGCCCGGACTGCTCATCCCGCTGCTGGGATAACGCGCGGGTCTTCCCGACAAAACTGAATGTGAATTGGACGCAGACCCTACGTTGTACGCAGACATACCAGATCTCAGAGTCTAAACCAAAAAAAAACGAACAGTCAAATTAAAGTGGTGGTGGGGGGGATATTTACGCCTAGCACAAAGCCGTAGCGCAGCACCCACCTCGGTAAACGAAATTTTAAAAATTTTCGTACAAACAGATTGGCCCCTGCCCCCTGCCCCCTCAATTCTCATGCGGATCCTGGCTACGCTACTGCTTGCCACCTCATTGTAGATATGTATATACATATTACACGGAAATCAAAAATAATGTCAGGATATAAACTCAAGAAAAAAATTCACGAAATTCAGCAATGTTACACAGTTTTTCAGATAATTTTAAAATCGTACTAAATTACACACAGTTTTTGGTAAAAGCCGGTTTTCGACCAAAAATGAGTAAGTTTGCTTCTTGACACAAGTCTGTATTCGCTAGTCGAAAAAAAGTTATGGCCCAAAACCTTGATTCCCGGAGCGCCACCTTGGTGGCGCGGCGCTCCTGAAATATGACTTTTCTAAAAACGACAATCTGGGGCCATAGGCGATAGGAAGTCGGTGTAAAAGTATGCCCAAGCACAAAATATAAAGTTGATTGATACAAATTTGTATTAAATGTAGAACGGAAATTTCGGAAATGGAATGTCGGCTTGCGATTTCTCTTCACAGCTAGATAGCTGTTGCACTACCAATAGCTTATTTTGCTTGTCATAGCGTGATCGAGCGCTCGCAAATGAAAAAACATTAAAATCACGATTTTTAAAAAACGTAAATTTAACTAAATTTTCTAAATACTATCGATTTGCCAAAAATTAAGTTTTGCGACCGCTCGAAAATAACGAGCTGCATTTAGTGGCGTATCCAGGGCTTCGTCAGAGGGGGGGGGCTGCGATGGGGGGGGTGGAGGCGTGAGAAGCAAGGCGAGCCGGTCAGACTGAAGCGGGGGTGGGGAATTATTTTCGATTCTAATTAGCTTCCTACCCCACCTTTTAATAAAAATATGAAACGCCCCATCGTCAGCCATGCCCCCAATATCTCTAGCCCCCAAAATAGCTGTCGCCCCTTTTAATAGAAATCGGAAGTGAAGTTGTTGGTATTAAAACCCTTAGGGATGGAATAAGTCGAAAAAACGGCATTTTTTCGACTAGTGATCGGGAGTCGAGTCACCCTATATCCCCCGAACCTAGGGCGTCAAACTTGAACGCTCTTTCCAATAGGTTAAGTTAGAAGTTTGTAGGTTGTAAGCTTTACCTGGAAATTAAAGTTTGTCCAAAAATTAAACTTTACATAATTCAAAATTTTGGCGCAAAATTAGATTAGGTAAAATACTCCACTAAATAAAAACTTGCTGCTACCATTGAAAGAGCAACTTCTAAACTACTAAATGCAGAATTTCAGTGCGGAACGTCTGCGTCTTGATTTTGCCGCAGCGTTTTAAACGCCAGACTGCAATTCGGCCTGCGTTTTCAGTGCGTTTTGGTGCTGCGGACATGTTGGTTTCAACAATACTCGTAAAGCTGTTATTGTCATGTTTTTAGAAGAGTAAAGACGCAGCAAAAAAGTTTGCGAGACACAACGTTTGTTCAGACGCTACGTTTTGTGTGCGACACCCTGCGTCTTGCGTTTTGCGTCAAAATCGCAGCGGCAAAAACGCACCGTGTGAATCGGCCTTAAGCCTAAAGCCCCGTTCATAGTTGTCCGTAAGGGCTGTCCGTGTCCGAGTCCGTGTCCGTGTCCGTAAGAGTAGTTTAATTCATACTTGTCCGGGATCAAGTGCAGTTGGGGGGGGAAAAATAGTGGACCTATTTTTTGGAGTAGAGCACCTTGGGGGAAGCATTTTTTGTAATAGAACCCCTATCCACAAATTTGGATTTCCTGAGCTATGACCCCTTGAAAATTGCATTTTCAGTGTTTTTGGACGTGAACGTACGCCAAAGTTCGAAGCCAAAATTGGCTATAATCTTTGTTTTTGGATAGTTTTGAGTGCGTTATGATGTTTTAAGGCATCGTCTAGGCTTAGTTGGCAGGATTCTCTAGGCTAAGCTGGCAGGATTTTTTCTGAAAATTTCGATTTTTTATTGCCTAAGCCTGAGCCTAAGCCTGAACCTAAGCCTAAGCCTAAGCCTGATACTAAGCCTAAGCCTAAGCCCCATACTAAGCCTAAGCCCTAAGCCTAAGCCCAAGCCTAAATTAAGGCCAAGTTTGAATTTGGTCAAAAATTGGACGTTTCTGGCGAATTCGGCTAATTTTTCGGCTGGAACCCGGTCAAAGAGCCTTTGTTTTGATTCTAAAAAATTGTAAACAATAATCTGACACCATTTAGACACGATTAGAACGTAAAAATCAAGGGCTTCGGAAAAAAATTTGTAAAACGTCCCTCACTGAGGGTTCAGATTTCGGGGGGTCATATCTCAGAAAATCCAAAAAATGAAATAGGGGTTCTTGAAGCAAAAATGCTTCCCCCAAGGTGCTTTACTCAAAAAAATAGGTCCACTATTTCCCCCCCCCAACTGCATTTAACCCCTTGTCCGGATGTCCGTAACAAATTGTCCGAGAGTGTCCGTAAAGGCTGTCCGGATGTCCGGAAGACAAGTTGAATTCAGTTCAACTTTTGTCCGTGTCCGTAAGCAACCAGCTAATTAAATGAAAGCTTTATTAATCACGTGGGTTTGCGTACACATAGAATTCCTCCGCGCATTGCAAAATTTATTAAATTGTTCGTAATATGAGCTCAGTAGCTGCATTTTAGTGTGCTAAGAACGTTTTTATTGATTTTTTGAAGGTTGCATTCTCACGGGCTTGGTACGCCGCAGGTATAAGCGTTATTTTATGTGCATACGTACTGTCCGTAGAGTGTCCGTAGAGTATAAATAAAGCTGCGCTTTTGAACCGAAATTGGCTGTCAGCGCCAGCGTGATGCTGAGCAGCAGTGACGTTTTGAATTCGTATTTTATTGTATTCTTCATTATTAAAAATTGCTCCTTTTAACTAAAAATGCTATTCTGTGTCGGAAAATGTAGTTAATTTATTGTCTATGCAAAAAGAAACAATAACAATTGATATGTGAGCTCAGTTTAACGATGCATAGTTCGCCTATTATATAAGTTTAAAAAATTAACATTTTTTGGTATAAATGAGCAGAATATTTTGGAAACAAAGCTGAATTAAATATATTATTATAAGTTACGTTATGATTATCAAACTTCGGACTGATATTACGACTGTATCGGTGAAAATTTTCAAAAATTAGCCCCTGAATGTCGAAAAATGATGATTTTCGACAAAATTTGAATTTTTTCGAAAAGCAGTAAATCTACGTTTTTTTGCTTGGAAAGTGCTAAAAATGAACTCAGCGCGTCCGAAAACCTATAAAAACGTGTTTTTACATTGAAAAAATATGCGTTTGAATTTCCCCCCCCCCCCCCGCCACAGGAAAATTATTTCCAGAAAAAAACTAGATCGTAAAAAATTATCTGGTTTTTTTTCTGGTTTTTTTCTAACTTTTTTCTAGTTAGAAAAAAACCAGAAAAAATTATCTAGTTTTTTTCTAACTTTTTTCTAACTTTTTTCTGGTTTTTTTCTAGTTTTTTTCTAACTTACGATCTAGTTTTTTTCTGGTTTTTTTCTGACTTTGTCAAAATACGATCTAGTTTTTTTCTGGTTTTTTTCTGGTTTTTTTCTAACTTTTTTCAGATTTGCCCCAAATCGGTTTTTAATGTTTTTGGAGTACTTTTGCGCCTTTTTTGTCATTTGTTTTAGTCTTTTGTGTCTAAATGGTGTCAGATTATTGTTTACAATTTTTTAGAAATGAGAAAACAAAGGCTCTTTGACCGGTTCCAGCCGAA
>JASANF010017208.1:0-66049 GCA_030248245.1 Trissonchulus sp. WLG1_4
GGTTTTGCTTAAAACATGTACTTTACATGAGCTTAAGCCACGAACAGTTGAATGAAATAATTACACAACATTGGTGATTCCTGTGTATTTTTCATTGGTTGGGGGCAGTTTCTTGGGGCACTTGTTGTCAACGATAATTTGAGAGTCATTCCATGGTTGGACTTTAGCCGAGCCCCAAATATTAAAAAAAGTCAGCGGCAAAAGGGCAACAGATCCCGCAATTTGAAACAGAATTTGCCATTGCCAGAATTCCCCCGTGGTTACCAACAGTTTTGCCCCAATCGGGGTAATTAAAGCTGCTATTCCGATTAGAAAAAAGGAAATACTCGTTATAGTTCCGGTAAAATTGGGGGCAATGGTAACCAGGGTTCCAATAGCCCCAGGGGTATGAAAGCCGGCAAACGCTATTGCCCCAATAATACAACCTATGGCCCAAAACCTGCAGGTGCAGTTCATAAAAGACACAGCAATTAGCATTGCCCCAAGACCCAAACAGGCGATAGAGTTTATAATTTTGGCCGCTACCGTGCGGTTGATTTTTGGAAATCGTTGCTGTAGCCAGTTCGATAGATAGGCTGCACTTAGTTTGGTGATTAGAAATGAAGCCGCGGGTAGGCCGCTTAGAGCACCATTTTCTTTGATATCGAAATGCAGCACGTGCTGTGAATATTGGGGCAGAAATTGGAAAACAATCAAAATGGGGATCTCGTGGCAAAGTACAGCTCCGATCGTCGACCAGAAAGGAGCGGACGACAGCATGAGTCTCCAGGGAATGGCGCGTTTGATTTTTCGCCCGTTATCCTGGCGTTTTTGGCACTTTTCAAGTATGGCCATTTCTTTCTGAGTAACCTGCCGCATATGCCGGGGGTTGTGGTGGCCGAAAAAAATCCACAGGGGGAGCCAAACTGCCCCAAAGACCCCCGCCGTATAAAATACCATCGGCCACCCCCCAAATTGGTGATCAATTGAGCATAGCCAACCCGCAAGGGGGTACCCGATAATTACTGCCATTTGGCGACCCCCGCTGATTACGCTTAGAGCGCGATTTCGCTCAGAGGAGGGGAACCAAGTGGAAATTAGCCGATTTGTGGCCGGTTGGATAAAAGCATCGGCCAACCCTGTTAAAACTCGCATCAAAGTTACCAAATAGAACGCTACGTGCGCCGATAAGGGAATAACTGCAGTTGAAACTCCGGCTAAGGCTACGGCTAGGCTTAAAATCAGTTTGACATTAAAACGATCGACCAAAATTCCAGCCAGCGGCGTAAGTAATCGGCCCCAGCTAAGCGAAGACCGAACGATTCCTTCCGCAAAAGCAGGCCACGTGAAAGAACCGATAATGGTTGAGTTATCTTCGTGTAAATGCGGCACCCCATCATCAAATTCGGCCAAAAAATCGTCAAAATCGCTGGTTTCATTTTCGCGATGATGAATTGAAAAAATATGATCAGGGTGGAATTGAACCATCGCCACTATGGCAATGTAAAAACTGGTATTCATGTATTGCACTACGAACAGAACGCCGCACAAAAGCATGCATATTCGAAAGCGCACAGTTTGCAAATAGGAACAGTCACAAATCGACATTCTTGGATACACTTCGGTGGGCCAGATTCAATTAGTTTAATATAAAGTTATCAATTGTTTATAAAATTCAGCAGGGTTATTTCAGTTAACTAACCATGCGGAATATTAGTACTGCTCGGCTAAAACAAAAGACAAATCATTATTAATTAAGAAACAAATTCAATTGTACACGCATTTTTTGGTTTTATAAGTTTAGTTTTTAAGTTAATACGAATAATTTACACAATATTTTAGTACATACGAACAGTAAGTGAACCCTGATTTTGTGTTTTTTTGAGAAAACAGCAGATTTTTTCATTTTTTGGCAGTTTTTTTGAGTGGGGATGGGAAATAAACTTTCAGGCATGGGGTAGCTTCCTGGGTTCATAAAACAATACGAAGCAAAAAACTTGATAACTGTCAGTTTTTCGATAAAAACCTGTCAAAAAAAATAAAGCCCATGCAATGTTTATTAACGTACAGCAAATGAAATTAATAGTATTTACCTAACTCGATGTGTGAAATTTTTAATTCAGTTTTTTTAAAGAACTGGTAATTGGGATTCAAATGAAGCTAAATCTGGTTTTAACCGGAATCCTTTGAAATCTACCAGTTTGACTACTTCAAAAAGAATCATTCTTAAATTTTTTACAAAATGTCGGAAAAAGTTTGCTTAACATTGTAAGAACTTTAACAAAATTTTGCTGAATAAAAGTGTAAACTGTTAGTGTAAACTTCATTCAAAAATGGTTCGTTATAAATGAACAACAAACACAAACCCCCCCCCCCCCCCCCCCCCCCCCCCCCCCCCCCCCCCCCCCCCCCCCCCCCCCCCCCCCCAAAAAAAAAAAAAAAACACAAAAACACACACCAAAAAACCCAAAAAAAAAAAGACAAAAAAAAACAAACCACCAAACCCCAACACCCCCACCCCCCCCCCCCCCCCCCCCCCTTACATAGCAATTTTTGTATTAAAATTTATTGTAGATTAATCATAACTTAACAAGTTTTTATTGATGAAGAAGGCGTATAGATTCAGAGTATAAAGGATTTTTAACGTAAGCAAATTATATTCAAATAGATCAGCTTTTTAGTGAAGCCTAGTCAGCATTTTCTTTTACGTAATAGCTTTCATCGAATATTATTTATCGTCGATATTGTTTGTGACCATAGCTAATTATGCAAATTTTGAAATAGTTTTTGTGCTACAGCTTCACTTGTTTGAAACCATGACTATTGGCCGTGTTTAAAAATTGGTTCAAAACTTCAAAAAGTTTCTGAGGCTCGGTTGATACGTCTCTATGCCCGTCACTGTCAGAGATTGTCCATAAGTCAGTCAGTCATAATTTTTTTCGGACAATTGCTCGCATGTGCTAGCCTGTCCATAAAAAATCTGCTTTCTGCTGTCGACAGAAAGCGAATATTTCAAATTAAGTAAAAAACAAAAAAATGGAGCCTGAACTAGGTAATCGAACCGTGGTCGCTCGCGTCGACGTCAAGAATGCTAACCACTGCGCCAAACGTCGTAGGCGCTGATTCTCACTTAATACAAGTGCAGTGCAGTTTCGTACAAGTATAAGTATGAGTATGCGTTGTTTGTGTTAGTCGCTCAGTAAGTTTTTCTCGCTATCATTAATTAATTCCACTTGGATCCACTTTGAAACAGTTTAGAACGTCCTGCAATGGTGCAACTTGCAATGCATTTGCATATATCAAATATCAGTTTTCTTATGGCTAAACTTGTAAGCTAAAAGTTTTAGTTCAAATAAATTCGCGTTGACAACTTTACAGTCAACATCCCAAATCAGACTTTCAACGAAAAGACCAGCTGTAAATGACGATACAATCTGATTCAACTGATTTATCAGTTCAGGAAAAATCGCGTTTCCTGAGAAAGATAATAATGGTTTAAGTCAATAAGCCAAAACCTGGTTTTGTACTTTGGATTATACAGTTCATGTTACAATTGGGTTACTGTATATACTATAAATCTAATTGTAATTTTTAACTAAAATTTACATGTGTAATTCATCAATGTAACACTTGTGGGGCAAAGGTTAGGTGAAAAGAATGTATTAGAAAGATTTAAATTTGTAAACATATGTTTTTGCTACTTTTTACGAAAATGGATTGCTTTGGAGCTAAAAAATTGTACAAAACTTTGATAAGCGGAATGATTTATTTGTGCTATCAAAATTTTTCACACATTTGATAAATAAATGAATAAACTCCTGATCGAATTTTTGTGCAAAAAGTAATTTCCTGTCAAACAATAGACAAAAATTTTACGCAACTACTGGAGGAAAAAAAATTAAATTTTTTATTGTAGCATGAAATTTGTCTCGATTTTGAAATTACAATAATTTGACGTCAAAGTTGATTATCAAAATTATTGTACGATATTCGATTGTAAGCAAGAAACAGCCCTAAAGAATGTTACAAAGACTACTTAAGATATAGCCTAACTAGCCCTGTTAATGCTTGATTCTAAGGAAGGGGCTGTATCCGACATATTTATTATTAACTAAATTTACTTCTAATTAAGCCCGGTATATACTTTAATCCTTAAAGACACAGGAACACGAAAGATATGACATCTCAGCTTCTTTAAGCTCGGTTAGTTCTGGCCTTAGAAACACAGGGACAGAGACAAGGACAAATTTCCGGTCAACTATTGCGAAACAATGATAAAATTGTTTAGCCAAATTGTTTAGTACAAATTGGAAATGGAAAAATTTATACGGCTTACGTTATACGGCTTGATAGTTTGTGTAAAATTGCTTAAAGACAAAACAATAGGGACAAGAACAAGGACGAGTATGAGCCGGACTTAAACGTTTATGGATTCGGGCATCTATTAAGTCTTAAGAAGTAACTGAAATATATTTTGGCGCAATTGACAAATTGTGAAACCGTAACCGCAATTTTATAGCAGCGTGCGAAGCAACGCGGATTAAGTTGTTGTCGTATCCGATTTTGATATGTTTGCAATCCGCTTAGAAACACTTTAGATCATTTAAGTGCTTTTCAAATCGGTAAACTGCAAAACTTTATAAAAAATGAAATATACCCTTAGTAAAAACTGTTACTGTTACTAGCCAAATTGAAGCCTTAGCTAACGCGTACGGTATACTGTTATAGACAAACGTAAAAGGTTTGCGTTCTAATATTATTTTTTATATGACGTTTTAATGAATTAATAAATTGTACCCCCTATTACTGTTTTTATCACTACGTGCAATTCTGTACCAAGTAAGCTTCATTAGTAAAGTTTTGTTGTCTAGCCGTACAAAAGTTTAAATTCTAAAATCTATTTATTTACAGAATTAAACTTGAGTGGCTTAAGTTTCATGTAATTGATTTGTTGCTGTTCCGCAAAGTTGGTAAATTCTCATGGAACAAGTGTTTTTTGACAAATAAAAATATTTAAAAATCATATATTTTGTTAAAAAAACTACTCAAATGTGAAGTCATTTTATAAACTAGTATATTTATTTTGAGTTTGAAAACTTACGCCCCCTAGCTAAAAGATTAAAAAAATAAAAAAATATTATCTTTATTTTCCTGACGCTACCTGGCGTTACAAAATTTGCAGTTCACATGTGAATTTTTGTAATCGCGTTTTTGCGACAAATTTAATCAGGATAAAAACCACCAGTCGAACCCTGATAGACACTTTTTTAAAAGCCAGCCCGTTTACTTTAGATAACAAAAAGGACAGACAAATAAATGTAATAAATATATTGTAACATAACCGTTCATACAGGTGGGTAGATAAAAAATTAAAATGAAGTTATGTGCGAACTTATAAAAAACAGCTTAGTGACTGTACACGGACATGGGGGCATTGTGTCTATAAAGGAGCGGTAGAATTTTTAAGGGCTTGCAACTATTTCGCAAGACTAATAAAACTAAAAATAATAAAATTTTTTTAAATTTCGTTAGGTTTGAGCTGTTTGGTCCTTTTTTGGGGGTGATCTACGATGTCCAAGTGTCTCATCCACCCATATGTGCTGTCTGTGGTTAATAGAAATGGAAAATTATTTTGTCTAAAATTGTTATATTAGTCAATATTTATTGTAAATGATTTTATTGTAAATATCAAAATTAATGCAGCAAACTAACATTAAGATTCGAAAATAAACTTATCTTTACAACTATCGTGAAAAATGCGAACACAAAACTGAAAATAAAAGTAGGTATTAGCCAATGTAGTAATATTACGACTGATTGGTTATATTATAACCTTTCCTTTTTTGTACAGTACAGATCGTTAACAGTAGGAAGAGTATGACACTCTTCCTATTATGCCTTCGGGCGTGCGTCCAATGCGGAGCGCGAAATAGCGCGTTTATGAAGGTACTAAAGACCCCATACTCTACTGAGTGGGAGGGGTACCCTCTCCCCAGTTCGATACCCACTTTAGCGTACCATTTCAGCACATCAACAAAAGTCCTTGTTAGTGTCATGAGGGTACCCCCCTCAAAACGTTACCCCGTACTCAGTACCCCGC
Organism: Trissonchulus sp. WLG1_4; assembly: GCA_030248245.1. Classification (NCBI taxonomy): domain Eukaryota; kingdom Metazoa; phylum Nematoda; class Enoplea; order Enoplida; family Ironidae; genus Trissonchulus; species Trissonchulus sp. WLG1_4. Next base: position 6,080 of record JASANF010017208.1, read on the forward strand.
CTTCAGTTGAAGGGGGTACCCCCCTCATCTCATGACACTAACAAGGACTTTCGTTGGTGTGCTGAAATGGTACGCTAAAGTGGTTACCGTTACCCCGTCAAAACGTTACCACGCACTCAACTGAGGGGGTGGGGGGTACCCCCTCTCATCAGTTGAGTACGGGGTCTTCAGTTTACAGGGTGCTCATAGGCCCTAATTCTCATTTACAACAGTTGAGTATGGTGTCTCCAGTTGAGGGGGGGTACCCCCCCTAGAAACCGTCATAAACCCATTTCGCGCTCCGCAATGGACGCGCGCTGCCAGGCATAATAGGGAGAGTGTCATACTCTTCCTATTATGTACTCCTATTTCAAATCGATCAAACGGTTTCATAAAACTAATTGAATGTATCAATAAAAAATTGCATGTCTTATAAGAAAACACAAAAACAACTAACTTTTAAAAGACAATTCCTGTCTAGGTCATTTTACACTACCAGCTGATTTTAAACTATCCCAGCGTCAAGGTGCAGTTATTGTACTGAAGGTGCAACTTTGAGAAGCGTCAACTTTTTCGCTTGAGGTGTGGCTATTTTTGAAAATGTTAGAAGACAGTTCAATTAAGTTTGTCCAAAAAAACATGGCGCCTTATTTTTTTGTGCGGAAATAGACAGTGTAATCCAAGATTGTGAATTTTAAATGATAAATGTAATTTCACTTTTTTGAAACGATTTTGATCGTGCATTATACGTTTTTCCGTAAACTCATTTTGTTGCTGCAAAGTGGAGTATACGGAATAACATAGTTCTGTTAAAAACGGAAATTGAAACGGTAAAAAAAGCTTTAGTTATATAATTACATAATTGTGGCTGTTCCTGTTTGCTTTTTGAAGACTTACCTAAAACGGTACCTAAAACGGTTTTTCCGATTTTATAATATATGATCTGCATCAGGCAATGAATATATCGCAATGGCCCTATATGTTATACAAACATTTGCAGTACAATAGCTACCACACAGAAACGACAATTTTAGAGCTGTGTTCAGACATATAGATCCTTAAGCTTGCTTTGGACGGTCAAACATATCTAATTTATCCGAGACAATTGACAGGAAAATTTCTGTATTTTTGCAGAAAAAATGTTAAAACATATTTGTGGGACAAACTAGACGCTTGATTTTACATGTGCATTCTAATCAAAGATGACGGTATCATAACCCGACCTTGAATATTTCACCAATTAGGTAATTGCATAATATATGCAGCGTAATGGATGATTATATATTGATCATAGATGATCATCATGTTAATATATAGACAGATGGCTTTTCCATGATTGACGCTTGTAATGTGAATCGCCAAATGCTTGAACAGCGGAAAAACTAGAGACAACGTTGCAGTAGTAAACGAGAAGCACAATTTTAGCAAAAACTAAAACTTGAGAAACTAACGCAAGACGTTCCAGAAATGTCGGGTGTTAAATGTAAAAGTATAGGGTATAAGTTACAAAATTTGTAAACGCAGATAATTTTCGAAAAAATTCTAAACAAGAGATTAAAACTGGCTAATTTTGTAGAAAACGCTAGCTGGTTTTTCAAAAATGAGCTTTTCTAAAATAGCAAACCGCTAAATTTAGTAAAAATTGGAAAAATTTAGCTTAACGGAATTTTTGCAAAGCCTAAAAAGCTAAAGAATTTGGAGAAACTTTTATAAAACATTTACTCCTACTGACCAAAAGTATTAACACAAATATTTAACCTCATACATTCTTTGCTATTTTCTCTCATCCTGTAAGCTTTCGAAAAGGATGAATCCTGAATTATATTACGTAAGATAAAAAATCCGGGACTCTAGGCTTGTTTTAACAAAAGATTTTTTTAGCATCCTCAGAAACCCCCACGAATTTTGTTAAAAGAAACGTCAAACTTTAGCTTGTTTTAGCTAAAAATATTTACTATAAGTTAAAAAACAGGTTTATTTAGAAACAAAACAAGTTTAACCTAATTAATACAAACATTAAAACTGTTGTAAACTAGTTTGTTAGCCAACTTAGGGGGTAAAGGATAATTATTTTAATGTTAGTGACGTATATAGTTTTTATTAAAACTTTTACTGCTTTTTATCAGATACTAATAAAATTTACAAGTTTTTGTGTAAAATTAAAGGCTGTCGGCACCTTTTTTGGCATTTCGTCTTGATTATCTAGAAAATGATTTCGTACTTTACCTTGACTGAATTGTCAGTGCTAAAAAAACCTGTTGCTAACTTCCTCATAGTAGATTTGTGAAAAAAAATCAAGCATGACTTTTAAAAAAGTCGTCATTCAATATACCTCGGTCCTGAGTGAAATCACTTGCTGAATGTTGAAAAGAATTTTTTAAAATACTTTAAATTCTTGATTTTCAATTAAAAAATGTTGCCGGTTTCAATTTTGGTAAACCTTGAAACTTAAACTTGCTCCGTTAACAATAAACGCTCTTATGCGAGATTATATTAAGGCTTAAAGCTCAAAGCTTTACGTTTAAACTTGAAACTGAAGTCCCGAAACTTAAGCCATCAACCTTGAACTCTAAACCTGTGCATTTGAAATTGTGCGTGATGCGTCAACGTACTAAAAGCAAGTTATACGCTAAACCTCTTACCATAAATCTTAAACTTTAAATCTTAAACCATAAACCTTAGACCTTAAACCTTAAACCGTAAACCTTAAACGTGAAACCTGAAACCTTAAAAATGAAATCTTTTTTGTAAACCATAGGAATACCTAGAATAAAAAATGGAAAGCTAGCATCACAGTCGGAGTGATGATAGCTTTTAACACACACACACACACACACACACACACACCACATATGTATATATATATACATATATATATATATATATATATATATATATATATATATATATATATATATATATATATATATATATATATATATATATATATATATATATATATATATATATATATATATATATATATATATATATATATATATATATATATATATATATATATACTGTAACCTAAATTTGTTACTGGCAAAAAATACCTAGTGTAAGAATTTTGACTCGGCACCCTAATGTTTCACCGCTGGTATAAATATACGTGAGGAGTAAGCGCGTTTCCAAAATAATTGGCAACTGTTTTACTCAAATAATAAATGCAGTAGATTTATTTTTGCAATTGCCAATATTGAACAGTTATAAAATTGGAGCTTCTCCAACTACATTTTTTATGCTTAGTCAAGTTGGTATACCCAGTTATTCTAAAAAACATGCTATTCTTATTTACTTTGCTACGACATAGTTTGTATGACAGTCAGTATTTTTGGTATATACATATTAGAAATATAACTTCGTAGTGTTGTTTTAGTATACTATAACTAATACTAAAACTAGTTTTAGTATATGATACTAAAACTAAATCAAAGTAGCTATACTATAACTATAACTAAAACTAAACTAAATTCAAGCCGCTATACTATAACTGTATCAAAACTAAACTAATTTCCAAACACTATACTATAAATAAAACTAAACTAAATTTGGGTTTATACCAAAACTAGTTTTAGTACACAAAACTAGTTTTAGTAAGCATGTTATACTGGAACTAGTTTTAGTATGCCCTTAGTTTTAGTATATATTTTAGTATGTTTTAGGAAGTTTTAATTTGCTTTGTGTTTAATATTCTATCTATTTTTACCGAATTAGCGGTTAATTTTAATCCCGCTATACAGTTTGAAAATATGCTTAAAAATGTCATTACTTAACCCACGGATTAAGTATCGTTAAGGGCTACCTGTATATGTGAGAAATTTAGGTTCTCCGATTTGCTTCAAATTTGCACACTTTGCAGAATAGCCCCCCTGAAGGCGCATCGCAGATGTAAAAAACTAGAACCAAAGCTATTGCCAATTTTTGACTAGGAACTTTTGAAAATTTAATTTTACGCGTAAATTATAGGTGCAAAAACGTTTTTTGTGTGCACAACGCGTCCCTTCATCCGAAATTTTTGTGAACACTGACGAAGTTGATTTTTGCATGATTCGATGTCCTAATATCTATCAACCTATATGATTTGTTTAATTTTTGCCCATGGCGTGTGCGATGACGCCAAATGGTAAGTCACTCAAATTTGACATGCTGAAAAAACGGCCATTTTTTGAACTTTCTTGAAAAAACAATTTGTTCAACTAATTTACTATAATCGTCAAAAAAGTAATGCTAGAGTTGTGTAGGATGCACAACTATAATCGGAGGAAACGCTCGCCGTCAAAATCCCGTTATACTAAAACTTCATACTAAAACTATACTATAACTAAAACTAAAACTCCGGCGAAAAGCCTATATTATAACTAGAACTAAAACTAAACTAAATTTCAGCCGGCATACTATAACTGTATCAAAACTAAACTAATTTGGGGTCGCTACACTATAACTGTATTTAAACTAAACTAAAATTTCTATACTAAAACACTAAATTAACTTGAAAGTATATCTTAATTACTGGAATTAGAAGCAAAACCACATTCATTTACCTCCTAGACACTATGTCTAGAGCGTCAGACCAGTCCAAAACGCATTACACCTAAATAAATACTAAATAAAAGACTGAAACTAATAAGAAATATTCTTATATAACTTTACTGAAATCTAGTTTTCAATTCAATTATATATTATATAACTTTAAAAACTTTGAATTATCAGCTGTTCATTTTGAATGTTTTATAATCAATTGTTCAATTTTAATATAAGTTTTTGCAACTAATAATAAACGGACACAGGATTTAATTAGTTATCTAGTTAGTCCACTATTTTAGTTTAATATTGCACCGTTTCCACTGGGTTTTGAAAAACCTAGACTTTTGTGCAGTACTTCATAAAACGTGTTCTTCGGCTGTATCAGTTTAATTTGTAAATTAGATTTATAACCAAAGTAGACTCTACGTAATTCTGGAATTTCTGATAAAAAAGTTGACAGCCTTTTCCGGCAACAAAGCAAAAAGTATCTCACAGTTGAAAACGGGTATTACAATATCATTTTATTATTTATGTATCAATTGTTTAGGCTCCGCCTTTATAATTCTGAAAACGCTTGCTACGTGGTATGATCATATTATTATCGGTCTGATTAAACTGATTATTGATGTTATTGATAGTTTCATACTGTGCAATAGGTATACGGAATGCTAATGTATGTGCTAATTTTTCCAGAAAATTGTTTCTGTTCGTATACCTTATATTTGTGAAAAAATATTAACAGGGCACCTATTTCCAAAAAAAATTATTCATTTAATTTTTATTTATTTATTAATTTATTTACTTATTTATTTATTTGTTTATTTATTTTATTTATGTATCTATTTATTAGTTTATTTGTGTGGTGCTAAACTGTGGTGCATCGGACTCATTTTCCCGGAAAATTGTGTCTCCTTGAAATAATTCGACGTAGTGCTTCTACTGCCGACAACATTTACCACTTTAAATTATTCTGATGAATATTTTTAATTATTTCTGACGAAATTTTTTATCATTATTATAATTATTGAGTCTGATTCTGATTGAAAAAACTTCCCTGGCTGTTTTTGTCTAGAGCGATGGTCAAAATTGATCAACCCGTCAGATACGTGCGGTTTATTGTCTTACCAGCGTGATCAGCGTCTTTGTGTGCATACTGTATCACAGAAAGCTAAGGGAGTGTCGCTCTTTTTTCTATAAAAGACGTTTTCTACATGTACGCCCATGTATCGAATACGAATTCATTTATTAAATATTAATTGAGACACTGTCAAAGAATGATTTTTTGTTAGTTTAAAAAAGTAGAAAACCACTTGTCTAAACCACTTCAAAAATATTTTGTTTAGGTAAACAATTCAACCCACGTTCGCTTAAATACTATACTAAAATTAACAGTGAAAAACTTGGCTGGTTTAGTGGGCACAAATCAACATATCCTGAAACTTTCTAAAAATACTGGATTCGTGCAGCAAAAAAAACTGAAAAAATTTAACTATTTTGTAAATAAACATTTTTAGTTAGGTTAGGTGCACGCACATTATGGAGTGTAAAAATCACGAAAGTATGTTAACTAAGAAACTAAGAAAAAATGTTTGAAAGATGGCCAAATACTCAACGTCTATTGATTAATCTATCAAACGTAGTGCGCCCCCAGTTTTGTACAAAAATTATTGTATCCGACTGAGTTTCGTGATAGCACCAGTGCCGTTATAGCACAAATGGAGTCACTGTTCTTGGAATATACATATATTATATAATACGTATCTGATAGGAAACTAAAATTACAGTATAAAATATTAAAAGTTTGCTATAAATGAATTAGTTGTGCTTATAATGGGTATAGGCCATGCTATAATGGGTCTGCCGTGTGCAATAACGCGACTTATGCTGTGATGTTTAATGTGACACTGTCACCTTTAATGACCTAACTTGACTTAACTTTAATTACTACGGATGGTTTAACATTGGATACAAGAGATCACATGTTAAGCCATCATTAACGGCCATTAAACGGTGAAAGTATGTAAGACAAGTAAATGGCTGAAAAGTAACATAAAATATGATGTTTTGAAAAATGGTTTTGCTTTCGCAAACCATGTAATCAAAAATAGAGTTAAGTAAAAGTTTCACACATACCTATCTCGCACAGTTATGTAAAAACAAAAAATCACAAAAATTAAAAAAAATATTTCAATAACTTGCAATGCATTCTTGCTTTAGTGTTTACAATAGTTATTGTTATTAATTGTTGGGTTGCCGACCAGTTGCGAAGCAAAGGCAACCCTTTTGTATCTGAAATGTCTGTTATTAATATTATTATTTTTGGTATGACCATATGTTTGTAAGCGTTTTTTCTGAGGTAATACTTTATGGATATGAACCAAACTTTGGTGGAAGAGTCCCCCCCTTGACTGATTCTGCCCCCCACTTCGGTGACCCCGTGACCTCACGGGGGGCCGGGTCACGTGACCCTCAAAAATGAGGGGGTCCTCAGGGGTCAAATTTTCGAAATTGAGATTTTGATGTTTCTAGGGGTAATTTGGCCTCCTGAACACGAATCCGGGGTCCATTTTTGCCTAGAACCCTCGTGTAGCCCGCCAAGCCCCCTCCCTAGGGTAGCATGCCCCAGGGGGCCAAAGGGGTTTTCGAAATTGAGATTTTGAAGTTTCTAGGGGTAATTTGAGCCCCTGAACACAAACAGAGGGTCCTCTACCTAGAATAGAGGGCGCTTTGCTTAGAATAGGGGGTCCTCTACCCACTGTCGGCAACCCGTTGTAGCCACCCGACTAGTTACTATGTTTATTGTTACTTTTTGTTTATTAATGTTTATTTAGTGTTTCTTTTTTTATCAACCAAAGCTCTGCCATTTGGGGGGAATAGCAGGCTTATCACTGGCTCTGGCCGAACGAGCACTTTTCAATGCTTCCAGGGCTTTCTTTCGCTCGTATGCCCGTTCACAGGCGGTCATGCGTTGTTTCATCTCAGCCGTGTCTCGATCGAATTCCGCATAAAGCACATTGACTTGGTTCATCATTTTCTCCAAGGATTCTGAGATCTTATCCAGTCGACCGTTCAGTGTCTCATCTTCGGGTTCTTGTTCTTCGTAGCCCTCCAGTAGAAGATTGTCTTTTTTTAGCATATCCCGAGCTTTCTGGAGCAGCAGTTTTTTAGCCTCTGGGTATTCCTGAAATAAGGAGAAATGGTGAGTCACTAGGGTCGAATTATACCTACTAGAAGACGTTAACTTAGGGAAAAAGCTACAAGTGGTTTTTATATTAAATGTTTGTTTTTTGATTGCTGCTTTTTATAAGTTTAGAGGTTCAACATTGCCAAGACAAGACTCAAAGTTTAAAAACACTTCAAACTTAAAACAAGTTCACTCGAAATGTCAATTTTTGAAAGGTCGTATTTCTTGCTAGGATCAATTTCGGGAGCTAAAACTTTGCATAGCTTAATAAGTTATGTGATACAATGTTTGGACAAAATTTGAGGCTGATCGGAGAAAGTGGATTTTTTCGACTGCGAAGGCTATCTCGAAAAAGCTCGATTCTGAGTGAGAACGTGTCTTAAAAACTTGCTGTGCTATGTTTACTATGAATCAACAGTCAGTGTCATAAGTTTTTTTGCAAAACAAATTTTAATTTAATCCGTTTAATCCATTTGTGGAATTACAAACTAACTCTTAAAGCCTCCATTAAGTCATCCTTTGAGAGCACAAACAGGTCAGTGTATCCCATGCTCCTGATGGTAGCACTGCGACGATTGCCGTTCTTATTGCCGGGAATATTCAGCAGGCTCAATTCGCCAAGCACCGACCCCTCTTTCAGAGTCACGAACACTTTTTTTCCGTCCTCCGACACCACCTCCAGTGATCCTTGTTTGATGATATACATGTGCTTGCCGATGTCGCCTTTGCGACAAACGTAGTCGCCGGGACTGTAGACCTAAAAAACAAAAAACATAAAAAAAACGGAAAAAGATTTAGCATTGTGATTGTTTCATTAAATATTATTACATACCAATAATATAAATACCAGTAAAACTATGTTAATCTGTTTTCTTTCCCCGCTCACTGATCTTGACACTAGGGTTTCAAGTTTCAACCTCGCAATTGCACGAGTGGACTTGAATCAATAAATTTAGCGTAAATAAATAGCTACAAACCTTCAAAACTCATCATTGACGTTTGCTGTATTAAAGATGTTTATTCGCACTTTGAACTGTAAATTATAGCCACTGTGGGCACACTACTACTGGAATTTATGTCCATTTTGCTGTCAAAAAATCACAGGGGAATTCTTACTAGACAACATCAGCACTATACTAAAAAGGGATTCCAGCGATGACCGGCGATCTATCATTTAAGCTACTGGGTGTTGAGTCGTTATTGGCCTTCTTAAGTGTCTAACTACACTAACATACTTCGCACTGGTACCACCACAATTTAGTTTACTCAATTTCATAGCTTGCCTGCAGCTCTAGTTTCAACATCAGCTCAACCAATAAGCCCTTTTCCGCATCTTTAAACAGATTCACTCGTTTCAGGGTGCTCATATGGACGGCTATGGCTAGCTCCGACTTTAGCTTAGTCGGCAAAACTTCCGTTGCTCCTTCCTCGTCTAAAGTATTCTTTTCTTGCCAAACATAGTTGAACCAACTGACGACGCGTTTTTGTAGCGCTACGTCTACGCGTCGGTTTTTCATGTACTGCTTGACGCCGTCCAAGTATTCTTGATATTCAGCTTGTGCTGCGTTCGCGCTCGTTACCATGGCGCCGACGTTACCTAAAAAAATAAAAAATATAGCTTGTCTTGGTGGAAGCATGAAGAATTTCTGTGAATGGAAGAAGACCATAAAATGTGGTATAGTTGAAGCTTAGTTTTTACTGAACTACAAAAACTTGATAATAGTTGGTTGTAATAGTTGACTTTTCAGTCGATCCGTCAGCTCTCAGCAGAATTAATTAATTAATTAATTTGCATAAAGTTAGAGAACTTAATTTTCATTATAATTTACTAAAAAACCTTAGGCTGGAAGTGTTACCAATCCCGGTTAAGAAGACATGCTACCGTTGAATATGTATCAAAATGTTTTTACAAATTATAACAATAAAGCTAAATTAACTTCAAAATTCATCGTAAACTATCGCAGAGTCTGCAAAATTGGTCATCTAAGGCTGATACTGACGGTGAAATAATCTGCGGAATTTTATGAAACAAAATTACTTTACTCACACATACACATAAAAAAGCAAATCCCAAAATGAATTAAACGGATTAGATTAAAATTTCGTGCCAAATAATTTTATCCTGATCTTTAGATAGACTTTCAAGATTTGGCGCGTGAGTGAGTACATATTGTTGTGCAAATAATTGCTTATCCAAATTTTGCATAAATTCATGCACGATGTCATGAGTTATTGTCAAACAAGTTTTAACCTAATCCGTTTAATTCAATACAGAAATTGAATCATGAATGGGACAACAAACTGCTTGTTATATGTTTTAGTTTTTTTTAAAAAATCAATATAACTCACCTAAAATACTAGAAAAGATGAAAAGACCGATAAGAATATCGAAAATCACAAAACACGTTTCTCCCACGGTGTCCGGCGGATCTTGTTCGCCGATTGTTGTTAGAATGAGGGCAGACCAGTAGATGCTGAAAACGTACTGTTTAGTAATGTTCCCAAAAACAATGTAGTTCTCAATACAATGGTGGCTCCAAGCTGTCTCGTTGTCAAAGGGACAAGCGTCGAATTCAAAACTGCTACAATCGCATATAGTTGGATCGATTATTTGGTTATAGTCAAAGACCCAATCGTCTTCACCGATTCCAATCACTTTTCGACTGATGGTAAAATAAGCACAAGCGTTCCAGTGAAACATCACAAGTATGGTGATAATCATACGGCAGATTCGGTATAGGTTGGGCCAGTTGGTGCGATTGTCTGTGGCCTCTGAGAATTCGTTGCAACGACGAAAACGAGAAATTCGATTGAATCGCAACCAACATTCGTCCCACGAAAGCAGTCCGGCTAGAAAAGCGATGTCGGTTGGTATCACAGCAAACACGTCGAATAGAAACGGCGTTGATTTCATGTATTTCTTGCGGAGAACTGACGTATCTGTCACTAGAAGGCCGTTCTCCAGGAAAGCTAAAATATTATATAACATGTACATATGCTGCAACCCTACTAAATATAACAAGTTAAACAAGTAAACAACAACAACAAACTAAATAAAACAAGTAAACAACAACAACAACTCCAAAATACATACTATAGTGCTAATTTGAAGCCACCAATTTGGTCAAATGTATTATTTAATGTCTGAATATATAGTGCTCAAAAGTTGACTCTACAGTAAGATGGATATGTTGAAAAATTAGTGTGTAATTCGTTTGTAGCTAGCACTTAACTTTCAGGAATTAACTGCTAGCTAACTAGCTAATTTTATGCTTTCGAGGGTTTAACCCAATAACCCCCACATCACCCCGCGCCAGCATCCTTCTGACACCACCTACATTTTATTATTCTCCCTTGCGTGCAGCGTAGAAGAGCCGAACCCCCACTGAGAGAAAAAAAATATTTTTTTTAGGCCCTTTTTTTTTTTAAAAAAATACCCTCCCTCAGCCTTTATACCTCCCCCCCCCGATACACACAAGTCGAGCGCTTTCCCCAGTAAGCCTAGCATAGAACACAACATTGTTATCTACGCATACAAAGTAGTCTGCTGGCGGCGCACCCAAATTCTATGGGACAAAAAAAATACTTCTTTCGCTAAAAAAAAAATAAATATGCACGATTGCTTATGGAAGCATAGGTTTTGTTGTGTGGCAGAAGACAAACACCAAAAAAAAAATAAAAAACAAATAAAAAAAAAAAAAACCCCACAAAATAAAGAGTCTGAACAGACAGAACCGTTGTGACAGCATTTTATGGATATATTTTATAAAGTTGCAGTAATAAATACAAGCGATCGCGATATCACTTTATAGCTTGAAGAAGCTTCTTTAAGTAGGACGTTTTTGTGTTGACATGGCAATACTTGAGACATAAAATAAATTGACTGGGTCACACACACGATTACCATTTAACCCTGTTTGCATAATATGAACGAGTTTTTAGTACTTTTTTGCATCATGTTGTTTTGTTTGCTGGCATACATTCGCATAACTTCAGGAATATAAGGTTCTTGCTAAAAACAATCTCAGTTTCAGAGAATACCTTTTCGACTGAGAACAAATATATCCATCAGATTAATCAGATCACCCACATAATCGCACACCAGCCAGAACGTGAAGTATTTGTCATTCAAGCCAATAAAAGACCACCGAGCTACCATCAGTATGAAGTTGAACAGAAACACAATCGCCACCACCATAGTCCAGTAATAGTAACCAGTGGAGTTGGGGTGGACATAAAAGGTGGTGCAGAAACTAAAATTATGAGAAAAAAGTAAAAGTACTAAGTAAAAAAGAAATAAAAGACATTCTTACTATATATAGATTAATTAATTTTAATGTATACAGAATATGTAAGTTAGTTACCATAATATAAACCTATTAATAGAAACAGTAACTCGACTAATCGACACATAATTTTCATTTGGGAAATATCTTTTAATGAAATATAACTTAAAACATAAACAACATACTAAACAATAAAAATTTCGAACTAACAAAAGCTAGTAAATTTTTAATTTAGATACGAAATACAGTTTATCTGATTTTTTGATTTTGCGATCAAAAATACCATTATTTTGCGATCAAAAATATCAAGGAATTTCCATTTATTTCCAGTTTTAATTTTATGAACTCTAACAAATTTTCAAGTCCATTTGTCTGTTTATTCCCGCATTAGTTTTTATATTCATTCTCTTTATATCCTTTACAAGTAACTAATTTTTCTAAACAAAAAGTATCTATTCACTTGACGATTTTATCCTTAATATTTCCAGAGCCTCTGGCGGTCTCGGCAGGGTCCACCTCCTGCACAATGTCCCAGTTCAGGTCGATCGGGGCTTTGTCTTTGTCAGAGTCCTGTGTAGCCTCCGATTCTAGGTCTAGACCGTGCAGCCATAGTTTGAAAATCTGAAACAAAAACAGGCTCAAAGTTATTAAGAAGCAGTTGGTGCAAAAAAGTTGAAGATTTAAAAAAATCTGGTTCAACTGATAAAAAATTAATACATTAGTTTAAATGAGAAATAGGGCCTGAGAGAGTTATAGATGTGGTGTAGTGGTGAACATTCTTAAAGTCGACGCGAGGGTTCAATTACCGGCACCTCCATTTTTTAATAATTTCGACATTGGGTCAGGTATCTTCTTCCATCAACAACAAACAGTTTTTGCCGTGAATGGACTCCAAAACGGCAAACCCTTTCAAACTTTTGCTTAAGGACCCTGGAGACAAAGACAATGACAAATTTTGGTCAACTACTGTGAAATTGACACAAAGGTTTTGGCTAAAATTCTGCATACCATCTGCAAGTGACTCAAACTTTATTCGTGCGAAAAGTTGGCTTATTTGGTCAAGCGGTTGTCCTGGAATCGCTTCAGGACAAAACCTTAAAGTTGACGACAAGGACGAGTAAGAACCGGGGTCACGGGCAAAAGTGTCCCCCCTGTCCCCCCGGACACTTTTGCCTGGGCAAAAGTGTCCCCCTTACACTTTTGGTGCTAAAATTAAGTGGCCCAGTCCTATATGTACAACGAAACGACAAACTCGCAAAATAATTATATTCTCAAAACCTACACACATTCTAAAAATAGTTTTCAACTTAAAATGCTTTAAACAACTTTTAACAACATGCGTAACTATTTAACCTTAGAGTTTCATACTTCAGTATACGGCTATGGCATACGGACAAACGGACATAGCCCACACGAAAACAGTTTCGTCTGTCTTTTCAATTCATACTTATTCGGCCAAATAAAAATTGGGACATGAAACATACGGCTGTATAAAATTCATTCGTTTGAGCGGTAAGTCATTTTGTCCGCATTTTGTCCTTAAAGAATTTCGGCACAGTTGAACTGAAGTTAACTTTACCGGACATACATATATACGGATAGATTGAGTGAAACTGCGCCATTTAGTTAGGATAACCTGACATACGGTCTAAGGGCAAACTGATATGCGGCTGAATGGACTAAAAGCTAAAGTGTTCTGTCAGCTTCGCTGTTCATCCGATTCTAACTGCACAGAACTAATAAAAACTTAGTGCATTGAAAAAACTAAACTTGTGGCGAAAACTGGAGAGCTGGATGTAAATTTGTGAGCACTAAACGTTGCGTATATTCAAAACACGATTTTGAATGTGCAGCTAAACGTAAGCTAAGGGGGGACACATTTGCCTAAGGTAGGACACTTTTGCCTAGGCAAAACTGTCCGAGGGACACTTTTGCCTAGTCAAAAGTGTCCGGGGGACACTTTTGATTAGGCAAAAGTGTCCGGGGGACATTTTTGACTAGGCAACAGTGTCCGGGGGGACACTCTTGACTAGGCAAAAGTGTTCGAGGGGACACTTTTTTGGGGGGACACTTTTGCCCGTGACACCGGGCCTTAATGTCAGTACGCAGAAAACAAAATCTTGTTTAGATGTCATGTGCCCAATGTTACAAACCTTATATCCCAACTTCGCTTTTTCTTTGAATCGTTCCTTCCACGGCATAGCTGGAACATTATCCGGTGGCGTTTCTTCATTGGCTGTCGCTCCGTTTTCTGTACCGCCCATTATTGAAATTTCTTAAATTTAATGAACTAACGCATCTTAAAATATACACGTGGAAATGTGGCTCTAGTGTTTATGCCGTAGAATAGGGTTCCTAAGTTTGACGAATTAGGTGCTTACTAGACCCCAGAGTATTGCTTTGAAAGAAACTACATCTGTAAAACAAAAGTAGCCGCTAACAGGATAAGTCATTCACGTAGTTGAATAAATGATTAGGAGCAAATATACATAATTTCTTGCTCAAAAACATTCCTTGTAGCCAGAGTATATAACGTGGAGGAGTATGATACTGTTCCTTATCCTATGGTATTGAAAGATTATTCGACCGAAATGGCGCTTTTACGTCTCGCTTTTGAAAAGGGGTATACTCTCAAGTCCTAATGAATGGACGCTATCATATGATATGCTGTATCTTCTGTCACACTGTTCACTACAATGTTGTCTTGCTTGTAGGTACAATGCTGTCTTGCTAGAACCAGCTAACAAGTAGGTTAAAAAACATCTCGAGTACTCAACGTGAGGCTACAAGAAAACGATTCTAGATAAACCGTGAATATGTATGATTAAAATGAACGATATTGACAAAAATAACAACTATTCTAGCCAAATTTAATCGAAACATTAGTCTGCCAAAGAATTAATTGTTTGGCAAGTCTATAAAAAAATATTTTGGCAAAAACATTTTTGTAAATTTAGTTGTTTGTGTTGACTAAAACAATGAATGTTTTGCAACAAAGAATGCGTGAGAAAAAAAGTAGTACAAAAATTAATTATTAACAGTCACGAACAAGACAAGTATAAATGCAGTATAGATGTACAGACAGCTAAAAGTTATTATTACTTGGTTACTTTATGTTTATGTTTATGGAGATAATTACCAGCATATTACCTGGTTTGATACAAAAAGTTAGACCCTGAGATGAAACGAAACGCATGATTTCATCAAGAAAAGAACGAATAGCAAGCATAAAGAGCATTTACAGCGACTAGTCACAAAAATCACGCCACCTGTTTTGTCTCAGCATTCAGCAGTTGTTTTGTTTGTTGTATGTTTTGTGCAAATAATAACATAGCACTGCTTTAAATTAGTCACTGAGACTCATGAAATTGGAACTCCCCGTAGCTCATACTGCTGCAAGACAATTTCTACAAACTGATGTCAATAAAGTTTATATAGTCCACTGAATTATATTTTGGAAAAGTAGTGTTGTATGAATTCTACTGAAATGCTGTACTGACGACTACTGTACTTACAGTTAGAAATAATACCTTTTAAAGAACAACATTTTAACTTCCGCTAAGCTGCATTTAGAACGTGACTCACTAACATGTACTCTTAATACAGTGAAACATATATAAGAGCAAGACAATATTATGTGCTCTTGATAGGAAACAAAGAACAAAGGCGCGGCTAAGGTCTTACCCTAGACACCCGACCTATCTATTAC
Organism: Trissonchulus sp. WLG1_4; assembly: GCA_030248245.1. NCBI lineage: Eukaryota > Metazoa > Nematoda > Enoplea > Enoplida > Ironidae > Trissonchulus > Trissonchulus sp. WLG1_4. The sequence continues at coordinate 21,765 of JASANF010017208.1, forward strand.
CATGCATTAGCCAAGATGTATTAATTAACTGGTTGTTAATATTAGCGCATACCAGAGTGCCTTATAAGCCTAGGGGAATTCGCAGAAGCATGTAAACCTATGGTTGCCATGGCTACCAATATGTCACAAGTTGCACTTTAATATAGAAGAAGTCAAATTAAGCAGACTTCTCATAATAACTAATGAAGAGAGTCTATGTTCTACAACATCCTGAGATTTAATACTATAATTGATTTCAATCTGACCGTCGCGCCAAAACGTTCCTTGCTTCACACTGTTGTCTGTAAGCCGGTGTTTAGAAGCTATACCAGATATTTCAAGATGTCGTTGGTTTACTTGCACATTGCGACATTGGGTTTTTCCTATTAGTTGTTTAAGTTTAGCTTGACTTTTCTATTCCTTTCAAGGTCGGCTGAAATTTTCTAGGTGTCTAACAATTTTTTTCGTGCCAGGCGGAACTTAAGCCTGAGATGAGTTCTGAAGAGTTCACATTCAATTGACTTTCAACTGTTAATCATCACTTTATCCTCAATTATGATAGCTCAAGCTCACCAACTCCGATTCTTTTTTATCAAAATTTCATAAAAAAAGAATTTGACGTTTTCGTTCATCGAAGTCAGTATAAGTATTTTTTGACAACATCAAAATCAAAGCTTAGGCAGCATGTATGGTTTTTGAGCGAGCGAGAATAGCTCAATCAGGTATTGATTGATATATTTCATTTATCTATATTTTAAAGATGTATTGATATGATAAAAAGTTTTTTGTTTAATATTTAACGATAGAACCTATCGTGGTAAAAAACTCTTGACTTCCAGAATACACGATACAGCTGGTTTTCATGTACGTTTTTAAATTAATTTATGCATAATATATCAGGTCTTTAGGATTCTTCTTACGGAATTATAATAAGAACATGTAGGTAATCTTCTAGCACAGGTTGAGACGCTAAAGGGTTTTAATATATATGTGCTTGTTAATTTTTAATAAACATGTTATTAACTTACTGTCACTTTTTTCTACTAAAGATTAGTCATCAATGAAGAAAAAGTAATTTGCTAGAAATGCTAAGATTATTGTACTTTTATATTGGATTGTAAAAATTATGGTGTGAGTCGTAAATGTTTTTTTACGATGTCTACAGGTGGAGAGAATTTTTTACCAGAGAAGACTTGTCCGTTAAAACGACACTCATATAAAAGGGAACTTGACATCCTTTATTTTTTATTATGTCATGCTGGCAAAAAAATTGCTTGAATTTACTTTGTAAGAAATGTTGTACGAGGCTTTGTCAGTTAGTAAACCCCAGTTATCTTGGGGTAACTATTTCTATTTCCTGTGAACGCTCAGGCATAACTATTTCTATTTCCTGTGAACGCTCGCTATCTTTAGCACGTCTTTTCATTGATTTTCTCATGACTTGATTTAGGTTTAGGCTTAGGCTACGGCTTTGGCTCAGGTTTAGTCTGGGGCTTAGGCTTAGGCGCAGGAAGTAATAGGCAGCAAATACTTTACCAGCTAACCACATTATATTATAACAAATGAATCAATCAATAAATGTTGCATACAAATTTAGTTTTTGGCGATAAGTTCAAATTTTAAAGCTTAAAGTTTGCAGTTTTGTTTTAGCTCACTTTTACCGTTCAAGTTTCAGAGTTTAATTTACAATGGCCTCTGATAACAAAATAGAAAACGGAACGACGGCAACTCAGGATCAGAATGATCCCATTCAGCCGCGACGATTTCCCATCCTCTCCAAGGCTGTTCACGTAAACGATATTTCTTGGCTGTTTTTGTCAGACGATTTAGATTTAGACTAAGGGTTTTTTCATAAAATCCCTTAACTGGATCAGCTCAACTTAAGCCATGAACTTATGAAAACAATTTACGGCTTAAGGTGGTAGTTACGTTTTCGACAGTTTTTATAACGTGCTATAACTTTTGATTGACTCAATGAATTAAATAGTTGTCTGTTTCACGTTAAAGAACTTGGCTGAAACTACACTTATGCACATTATCTAGCTTAAATCTGTCACAAGCTAGTCAGCAGACACTGTTAAAGTAGTCAAATTGCGTGTTTCATGTTTTGCTTGTAAAATTGACAGTGTAATTCCAACTAAATTAATTCTTTACACCAACATAGCCAATGACAGGGTGAATGTTAATGCTAAGTTTGGTGCATTTATATGATGCAGAAAAAAAGTTAGGGACTTTCAATTTTGAATTTATTCGAATTTTGAAAAATAGAAGAATTTTTGAATTTAATTTTTTCACAAAATAAGCTAAATTAATACAAATAGAAAAACTGACACATCATAAATTGCCTAAAAAACATGTAAAATAACGCATGAAAAGATTGCAGCATCGAGACTTGAGATAGAGTCCACGGAAGTACAGTTTTACAGATTTCTGTAAATGAAATTGATGTAACGCAAAATTTAAGCTAACAAAATTTTTGAAATTTTAGCATAAAGTAGACATCTATATGTGCCAATTCATCCCTAATTTTGAACAAAATCCTTTTAGTAGTTGTCAAGTTTTGCGGACTTTTGTGTAATGTACTTTAGTTCAAAAAGAAATGTTACATAAATGTGACATAATCTCAGAAAGTAAAAAGCGGAAGGATAAGTTTTGGCATCTAAATTGAAGGTTTTTGACATACCCGTGTGTCATTTTTTCTTTTTTTAATAAACGGCCGTTTTGACTAGCTACTACTTTGGCTTAGCTAAACATAAAATTTACAAAAAATTGTCGTAACTTTAGTAACGCGAATTTATGAACGCCGGTTTAACTTTAGCAAGTCAGTTAAGTTAAGTCAGTTAAGGTGGTAGTTGCGTTTTCGAGGTTTTTGTGATTTCTATGTAAACTTTGCGCCCACAGAACTCGGGTTGCAAATAAAGCCTGAGCACAAAATTTTGTAACAATACTGTAAAGATCAAAATCCCCAGGCATGTCTCTCACTTTTTCGAAATTTCACCGATGGACATTTTTAGAGGGCCTTCATTCCAAGAAAATATTTTAACCTTTTGGTGCGTTTGCCTTTAAGCTAAGTTCTCAGTAAATTGACTAGTTATTAAAAAGGTGGGGGAGATGCCTGGGGATTTTAAACATGTCAAAAACCACACCAAATTTCAGATCCAACAAGTAATAGTATGATTCACAGCTGTGGCGCAAAGTTTTTGCAAAAAATTACACTATTTTGGAAAAAACCTTTCTTTAGTAGCTTGTACTGGAAACAATATCAAAGTTCAAGTTCCAGTGCATGGCATACATTTAGGTAAGATATTGTTCTACTTCATGCAAAAGACCGCTTGTGATTTGAATTTGTAAACGCTGAGTTATAGCTTTCCAAAAAAACACCTAAAAACGCAATTATTCCCTTAAGCTGATCCGGTTAAGTTACTTTATGAAAAGGACCTAAGATATATCTTCATTCAAACCCTAAGGCTGAATGTGATGATTTGTTCAGTTTTTTTATTAACAAGTCAGGTACACGGCAGGAACCTATGATTGTTGATGAAATAATTGAAAGAGAATAATAATAGTCTCTCGATTCAATATGTTGCGCTTAAGGTGGTAGTTGCGTTTTCGAGGTTTTTGTGATTTCTATGTAAACTTTACGCCACCAGTACTCAAGTTATAAGTGACGCCTGAGCATGAATTTCTGGGACAGTACTGTAAAGGTCAAAATCCCCAGGCATGTCTCTCACTTTTTCGAAATTTCACCCGTGGACGTTTTTAGAGGGTTTTAATTACAAGAACATATCTTAAATTTTCGGTGCGTTTGCTTTTCAGCTATTTTCCCAGTAAATTGACTAGTTATTAAAAAAGTGGGGGACATGCCTGGGGATTTTAAACATGTCAAAGACCTTGCCAACTTTCAGCCCCAACAGGGAATCGTATGATTCAGAGCTGTGGCGCAAACTTTTTGTAAAAAATTGTAATATTTTGGAAAGGACCTTTCTTTAGTAGCTTATACTGGAAACAAAATCACAGGTCAAATTTCAATGCATGGCATACATTTAGGAAAGATATTGTTCTACCTAATGCAAAAGACCGCTTGTGATTTGAATTTGTAAACGCTGAGCTATGGCTTTGCAAAAAAACACCTAAAAACGCAATTACCCCCTTAATAGAAATAAAGTTATATAAATTAAACGTGACTTAATTGTAACAGGGGGATGGTAACCTATGTACCTGTAGTCTAGATAACAGCAACACGCAAGTCTGTCAGGTTAGAATTTATAGACTGATTAACACAGCAATACAAATTTGACAGTCTAAAAGCAGTCTAAAAGCAGCTTATCTACCGGATCAGACTATCAACTAGCGACCGCCCTGTTATGTTAATGATCGGTATATTTGGCTTCTTACGTTTCAAGTCAGCGTTTCCGAACTTTTAAAGACTATCCTGGTAAAGGTTACTAGAGCCTTCCAGGCACCTTCTAAAATCGACCTAATATCAAGATTGCAGTTTTTTAAAGTTTTAGCAACTTTTATTGTCTAACTGACTCATGTGAGGATTAGCAACTATTTACTTGACCGTATAGCTTAGCTCCGAAATCCTTTACCGGATTAAAGGGTTAATTATAATCGGACTGAACGGTTTAAAAATTATGCTGAAAATTGCCATTCCAAAACCTCCGGACTACACGGACTTAACTTTCAACGCACGGAATTTTAATCGGACTAATCGGACTTAACTATGCACGTGTACCACCACAATTAAGGAGGCAATATTTTATTAGCAGCAATCGTCAAAACATAGAAGAATTCCCCTCTTTAACTTTGGCAAAGCGTATACTGTTTCTAACTCCGCCCATTTAATTAACTTCCAATCAGAGGAAATGTAGCTAGTTAGTCACAGCTTAGCCAGTTATGTAATAGGTCATACGAATGGTAAATGAAAAAGGCTATACAGTAAGAACTTCAGTGACTTAGAACAATTTGTAGTTACTTTCCTTTTCGGTAAATTTGAAGGTTACTTACTATAAAGTTACACACGCTAATGTTAAGCGTACATGTTAAATCCGTTTAGTCCAGTGGTAGTTTTGGAATGGGGTCAGACTAAAATTAAGCCGCTGACCTATTTCAACTCGTTTAGTCCGTTTAACCCGACTTGCGATTCCAAAACCTCGGACTAAAATAAGTCCAGTCCATAGGTCCATATGTCCATAGGCCCTTAGGTACATTTAGAATTTATATTTTTTCACAAATTTTCACATCATCAAAAGGCTATTAGTTTATTGCTCAGGTTCTTATTCCTATTTTGTTATATACTTTTTTTCTATTTCACTTTCATGCTTTTTGTTCCAGGCGGCCAAACGACTTCTGCGTCGACGATCGGTTGGCATTGCTTTGAAAACAGACGATGAGTTTTTGAAGAAGTTTGGAATGCCGATGGCACAATACGAAGCTGAGGATGTGGGAGACACTAAAACACTGCTGGGGTATATAAACTATTATTAATTAATAAGTATATAACAATGAAGTAATAATTAGTAATAATAGTTAATTTTAATTAATTTAGGGATTGATTCATAAATTGGATTTATGGATTAAATTAAAACTGGGTTTTGTAATTACTCTTGACATCGTTATGAAACCAAACAAAATTGCTGTACAAAGTAAGTAGGGCAAAAAAGTTAAACCAATTTCATTAAAGTAATGTTAAAGTTAGCCCAAAATTAATGTTTTATAATTAATTTATATACCTAACTGTTTTTAATTACCTAACTTGAATTAAAAGTTAAAATAAGGGCGTTTTAATTAAGTAAAGTTATGGTTAATTAAGACCACGAACACATTTTTAATTTTAGTTGAATTTACAGTTCAATTTTTTGCCCTAGTACATTTAAGAAGTCTACCTCAACTTTGAGATAAGGCTACTAACAAAATAAAGGTTTTTATAAAACCAAAAGATATTACGTCACTAAATTATGACTACTAAGTTATTAAAGGCATGTTATTCTGACTGTTTTATGAATAGCTTACATTCCATATAGAAGAAGAGTGCGACACTGTCATATACTTAATCTTTCTAGTAAACTCCGAAATGCAGCCGTCAACCAAACAACGGATGGTTACTATTACTGGATTGGCCTGGTTACGCTCGCCGCTCTTTATAATGCCACATTTTTCGCGGCACGAGCCACATTCGACGAACTGCAAGACAACTATTGGGTTTTGTGGCATGTCTTGGATTATGTCTGCGATTTCATTTATATTTTGGACATGGTGGTGCAGTTTCGAACTGGTGAGAGCATTTTTTCAATTTTCAATAAGTCTGAAAAAGGAATCTGGCATTGAAATTGTTGGACATAACGGGAAATTTGAGTAGGAAGATCAGCTCACATAAAGTACTATACAGGCAGTAAACCCCCAGAACAATTAAATATAAGTAGGGAAGGGACCACAATTTTAAACATCTAGCTCTTTTTGATATGCAATACTTACGGAATTAAACAAAAAACTAAAAAAATATCTGCGGACTTTAATTCGTTTAATGCAGAATTGACCAACTGTTAATCATTGGCGCAACACAGGCCAAATGATTTATACTTAATGGACTGTGACATATTCGCGATTGATTTCCGAATAGGTCTGAGCAAGGGTTTGAGCAGTAATAAACTACGCAAGATGTCCACGATTTAATCAGAGGTTTCTAGTTTAAATATTAAAAACTCAAATCATAACAAAAAGTTTTTAAATGTCAATTTTCAATTACAGGATACCTTGAGCAAGGCTTGCTGGTGAAGGATCCAAAAAAGTTGGCTCTCCACTACATTCAAACGGGAACTTTTGTGATCGACGTAATTAGTCTACTACCGACGGATTTGTTCTACTTATTTCTGGGCATAAAACCAATCTTTCGAGTGAATAGGGCGTTACGGTTGCATCGTGCGATGGAATTTACCGAACGAACCGAAGCCCGTACAAGTTGGCCGAACGCATTTCGAATCCTATATCTGGTCTTCCTCATAGCAATCACTATCCATTGGAACGGCTGTATTTACTTCGCTATCAGCTGGTACTATGGTTTGGGTACGGACGAGTGGGTGTATGATAATAAGACTGATTACGAATCCCTAGGTAGACAGTATATATACAGTTTTTTCTGGTCCACTCTAACTCTGACGACCATTGGTGAAACACCAGCCCCGGAACGTGATCTACAGTTTCTGTTTGTGACTATCGACTTTCTGGTTGGTGTCTTGATTTTCGCTACCATCGTCGGTAACGTCGGTACGATGATTGCTAATATGAACGCCGCTAGAACCGAATTTCAGAGCCGAATGGACGCTATAAAGCAATATATGGAGTTTCGAAAAGTCAGTAAAGAGCTGGATCAACGGGTAATCAATTGGTTCGATTATATTTGGTCTGAAAGTCAGTCTTTGGATGAAGACAGCGTGCTTTCTATGTTGCCGATAAATTTGCAGACTGAAATCGCCATTCACGTGCATTTTGAAACGCTGCGGAAAGTGCGAATTTTTCAGGATTGCGAAGCGGGACTTTTGGCCGAATTAGTGCTCAAACTTAAGTTGCAAGTTTTCAGTCCTGGCGATTTCATTTGCCGCAAAGGCGACATAGGTCGTGAAATGTTCATTGTGAAACGCGGAAAACTAAACGTCGTCAGTGAGGATCTGAAAAAAGTTTTCGTGACTCTTGGGGAGGGGGCTGTATTCGGAGAACTGAGTATTTTGAACATTGCCGGAAACAAGGGGGGCAATCGTAGAAGCGCCAATGTTCAATCCGTGGGATATTCTGACTTATTCGCACTGTCGAAAGATGACTTATGGGACGCTCTTAAAGAGTATCCGGAAGCGAAGCAAATGCTGATTCACAAAGGACGAGAAATCTTGCGAAAAGACAAACTTCTAGACGAAAGCGTCCCCGAAAACACCGAAGGAGTGGACGAAAAGGCAGAACGACTAGAAGCCGTCAGCGAATCGCTGGTAATTCGAATGTCAAGACTTTTAGCCGAACAAACGAATCAAATGCGAAAAATGCGGGAACGAATTCACACTCTTGAGCGCGAACTCCACATAGAACATTTGTCACCGTTACCAACCACACGAAGCAGGCATTCAGTTGATTCTACCGAAGCTGCGTAGACTAAAATACCTGTAGTTTACAGTATTTTGAATTGTTACTGATAACATAATATAATCAACCATAAGTTCATTTTGTCCGTAAGATTGTTGATTTTGTCCATAGTCATGGATATTTGATTGAAAACCTTTTAAAAACCAAATTAATAAGTTAGTAAGTAACTGTTTACCTACTTGCTTACGGATATGTATGAACTTTAGTTTTGACTGTTACGATTAAGTTAATAAGCGCAAGTGTTAGTTTTAACTTGAATACGAACAACATATGCATTCCAAACGAGTTTGAATGTAACTTGTTAATTTGCATTTAATTTATTCACTGTTTTAATCAATAAAAAATAAATAAAAATTAAGTTGTAAAAAAGTTGTTGAAATTAGTTTGATGTCAACTTAATTAGGAATTATGTTCATGTATATAATGCGTAAAAAACTATTAGTTGTCAATATATCGGCTGATCTCAACCTGGGGCTGGGGGCCCAACCAATATCAGCCACCAACTTATTCCACTAGGATGAAAAACTTCCCTAAGGTTGGCCCCATGTGTAATAGAAAATAAATTGCAGAACTTAATGAATATATATTATTGCAAAAAAATATATCTTTCACAGTGACTTTTTTTATACAACTACTTACATACAGTTTATATTTACCGTTCAAAAACTGAATACTGTCGCATAATATTTGAACGACTATTTCCTTTCAAGTCTATTTATTACTCAGAACATTAGATGACAAAGATAGGGAAAATGCAAGGAAAACATGACCTTATTTACATACAAACCAAAAAGACACAATTTTATCTTGAATTTACTTTGTAAACACGTGATAAATTTATAGTTTTTGCCAAGTGCCATTTACGACTTGTACCTATGACAGTTCGTTTAAATTTTAAACCTACATGACCCATATACGCGAATAGACCATGTGCTTGTGTTTTTTTAGAGAAGCTATCTTTTTAGCTATTGTTTTTTTGGCTAGTGCTACTATCCGTAATAAAACTGCTTTTAAGGGACATCCAATTATTCTTGGTAAGTAACTAGGTTTTCGTTTTAAGATGAAACTCCATCACATATGTGTGTCACAAAAATAAAAACAAAAACATTTTGTTGTTATAACAATATTAACTTCATTGTATTTAAAGCAATCGCCTAAGTAGTTTTTTGCAGTTACAGATTTACATTAATTAAAATGCATTATCTGATCATTAATGTACCGAACTGAGGGTAAGGGGGATGGGGGTGTGGGGTGTCTTCCTTGTTTTAAAACAGCACTGGAGTGCTTTCACTGATAGGAAAGAGTTTGTGGCTAGCTTGCTATGAGGCGCTTACATACTGTCTTGAGAATACTTTGTTGAAGGTGGAATTTACAGAAAAAATTCATTTTTGTCTTGTTTATTTTAAAAAAATTTTAAACCGACAGCTATAAAATAGAATAACTCAAGAATAGCTGAACCAATTTTACCCTAAAGACGTATTTAATGGATTTGTTTTCACTGTTTTGTGTATAATGGGTACACACTACACATTAACTAAAGTCTGACCAAAGCTTGCTGAACCCAGAAATAAAATAAGTGGCATGATTTTTGTGAGTGAACTTGCTGAACTCCTAATGCTGGAAATCACGCGTTTGGCTTTGCTTCAGGGTCCAGCAATTTCTGGTCAGACTTTAGTCACCATGAACAACACTGGAGAATAGCAAGAGAACAAGAATAGTTCGAGAATAAAGTTGGTGCAAACGGCTGTTAAACTAAAGTCAGACCAAAAACTACTGTACCCTGAGACTACTCACTTTACTCATGATTCTTCCAATTCGTTCTTTTCGTACTGAAATAACGTGTTTTCTATTGTCTCAGGGTCCAGCCATTTTTGGTCAGACTTTAGTTTAGCCTCAACTGATTGTTTTTCCAGTGCCCGGCGATGGAGGCAACCAGGTTTACGCCAAGCTGAACAAGCCGTCGGTGGTGCATTATTGGTGCTGGCAAAAAACATCTGACTATTTCTTGCTCTGGCTGAACCTCGAGAATGTCACGCCCATCAATTTGGGATGTTTCGTTGATAACATGAGGTTTGGGAGATACCTACTTGCTGTATTTTGTACAAAGCTATTTTGTAAATTTTTTATTGATGGTAGCAATACTGGATTAATTGTAAATCTGTTTTTAAGAATGAAAATTTAGTACGTTTATATAATTATAAGTTCGTTGTTACTTTCCTTTGTCATCTCCTATTGTCCGTGTAGTTTTGTCCTTAAAGCTTAAAAAACCAAAAGAACCAAATAAAGTTTTTGCTTCAAAAAGTCGGGTTAACTGTGACATTGTTTGAAATAAGTTATCTAAAACACTTCGGTCCATTATTCACAATATCCGAAGTTGTCATCCCAGTTTTTGTAAGGACAAGTATAACTGATCAAATCGTAATTCCATACACATCTTCTGTTTACTAATTTTTGATAAAACAACAATTTTTCTATTTGTTTTAATTTTTTTTTCAGGTTATCCTACAACTCAACAACACGCACGACCGAAAACAGCCCGGGAGTGGATATTCAGTTCAAGGATTTTGGAAATTTATCGTCCGTGGAAAATCTAGACAGTTATGGTCACAGCGCGACAGAGTATTTCCACACTATCATTACAAATGCGGTGCAGTGGGGGTACAGTCGGGGCAAAAACTTGCGGGGAGCTCCTTATGATTTTAGAAAAGCACCAAGTACGTAATCATGCCATTTATATAATTTATTAATTATTAATTATATATTATATATTATATATATAATAAAAGTAATATTACATGTACATATTGAACAAATAAGGATACGAGGATATCCAACTTTTCAAAAACTGAAAGGCAGGCGCCGGGGAATTGAACGGTCCAAAAAGTCGAGAAAACTAACCACTATACCACAGACTCCAAGTCTGGTCTCGTAGGCTCTAATTCTCCTTTACTATGAGAATATGTAGGAGTAAGCACGATGTAGAGTACACTATACATACAGCTACGCTTTTTCCAGTTGATATTTCTTTCGTTTTCATTTTCGTTTTAGTTTTCATTTCGTTTTCATTAATTTTCTTTCTTTGTTTCGTTTTTGTTTTCTTTAGCTGTCAACAATACATACTTTATATCCAAATGACAAGTAGCTAAAGTTTACTTAAGGGGGTAGTGTCGCGAAAGCAGTTTTGCTCATAGGCTGTGAAAATAGAACTTTTTGTTTTGAAGTAGTACATTCAATGAGAAGCTAGGCCAACGCTGTATGGTATCAAATAATTACTGCCAGACATCACACTATCAATATTGACAAATATCTTGGACCAATCGTCATTAGTAAGCCAGACATCACACAATAGGGACATAAAAGTTCGAAAAATCAAGCCAGATATCAGATTGGCCAGCTTGTGAAGTACACATAATGTGTGGACGCACAATTTTTTGCGACAAATAAGAAAAAAGAAAATTGAAGGTTCGTTTTTCTTTTGATTTGAAAATAAGCGTCTTTCTTTTGATTTGAAAATAAGCGTCTAGATTTTTCACAGTTTATCATTATTGCTGTTACTTTTTTACAGTTTAAGTACACCTTCACAGTTCAAACTAGTATTACTCCACAGCCGCTACAGTAATCTGCACTAAATTTTGTGTGCATAAACTACAACATATGTGCTATTAGCCTGTGTAAAAAAACTAAACATAAAAATTGATAAATGTGACTAAAAAATGGAATGTGAATAGGTTTTTTTTTCGTCATTTTTCCGACTTTGAGACATTATTGCAAAGTATATGCTAAACCAATTTTGCTGAAACTTGGCAAAATAATTTGCCTTTAGATAGATTTTTAAAATATAGAAAGAACAATTTCTAACATTGTACTGAACAAGTTTTACAGTCGCGCAAAATCGACTGCTTTCGCGACACTACCCCCTTAAAAGTAACGCCTCCCGCTATGCAAATACTTGAATAAACAAGCAACATACACTTGCTATAATTCGTCCACTGCTCATCAAAATTTTCAAAACTTTGTTGCGCAAGCCGAAAATGTTGGCTTCGCTTCAATTCACTTTTGTTTTCGTTTTCTTTTTCGTTTTCGTTTCGTTTTCGTTCAATTTAGTGTCAACCAAAAAAAGCGTAGCTGTATATGCACATGTATACTAGAGATCATTTGTACTTTGCAGTTTGCACCGCTCTCCTACGTTTGCTAGCTAAGCTCCAGATTAGACCCATTACTTATACACATACCCTAATTTTATTCTAATCTTAACCATACCGGATTAATAGGTTAAAATTAATTACTGTAGCCAATTAACTACGAATTTTAGAATAACAACTCTTAATTAATGGTTGACGTATAGTTTTTAATATCAAAAGTAATGTAGCATACCACTTTTTAGCAAATTATTTAATACCTAATACTTTTTGAAAGCTTGCCCTGAAATGAATTAAAGACAGTTTATTCAAACTGTTGAGTGGAAGATTAAAAAACGAGTGAAGCTGTGTCAAAGCCATCTGAGATTTGGATACTTTTAATGGAACGTTTTGTATCACTGTTTGTCTTCTAAATTATTTAATCATAAAACGTCAGATACACCATCCGGAAAAACTGGAACGTCCTGTTTATCGGAATAAATGAATAGTCACTTAGAATTTTGAAAACAGCTATTGTTTTTAACAAAAAACTGTTTAAAATGTGTAAATGATAATTCTACAATAACGGACAAAAACAGTGAAACAATTGCTGTATATAAGCAATAGCATTATTGAAAAATAGTAAAAAGTTTATTTCGTTAAATGGTAGTTACGTTATATTAAATATTATATTAAATTCAGATGAATTGTTATTAGCCTTAGTACAGGTATATTTATTTTTTAGATGAATTTGGAGAATTTTATGAAAACCTAACGAGTCTGGTCGAGGATACGTACTACAGCAATGGCAACAAAAAAGTAGTGCTGATTGCTCACAGTATGGGGAACCCAACACTGCTGTATTTCCTCAACAAGAAGCCTCAGGTTAAACTTTACTGATGTCAGGGGGAGATTTTTTTATTTTTACCTAACTTAAGGGGGTAATGTCGTTTTCGTGGTTTTTGACATTTCAGTGTAATTTTTGCGCCCACAGAACTCAAGCTAAAAACGGACTACGGCTTCGAAACTTTAACTACATTATATCTAGGAAAATATCCCCACCCGTTTTTTTCTTTTTCTAAAAATAGTTTGTAGAGTCGGTGTTATGGGCTTTTGAAAATTTTAGAGAAAAGTCAAATTACGTGATTTTTGCACAAAAATGTCATTTTCTCAACGTAGAAACGACTTATCAACTATATCAAAAAAACGGGTGGGGATATTATGTCATTTGAATGCTGCTGCTATCATTTGAATACACCCCATCAGCGGTTTTTTTACTAATTTTTGCGCCACAGTTATGAAACTCAAGATCAGCCAACAACTACTAAACTTTTTGCAGTTATGCACTGACATAATATCCCCACCCGGTTTTTTGATATAGTTGATAAGTCGTTTCTACGTTGAAAAAAGGTCATTTTCGTGCAAAAATCACGTAATTTGACTTTTCTCTAAAATTTTCAAAAGCCCATAACACCAAATCTACAAACTATTTTTAGAAAAGGAAAAAACGGGTGGGGATATTTTCCTAAAGATAATGTGGTTAAAGTTTCGAAGCCGTAGTCTGTTTTTAGCTTGAGTTCTGTGGGCGCAAAAATTACACAGAAATGTCAAAAACCACGAAAACGACATTACCCCCTTAAGTGCATTTTTTTGTTTTTTAGTCATCAGGTTTTTCATATCATTTTTTTTGCAACAATTTTGAACTTAAAAGCATTTGATTTTTTATAATGGATTAAAATTGTGTTTTTGGTATTTTTAATTTGTTACAATTCCAAGCTTAGCTTACATTGGCCTATAAAAGTAATTCATGACATCTAATGTAATATATTGTCTAAATCGTCGCCCTAAACGTAGGGATGTTTTCAGTTACCGGATTCTTAATCTGTTCAGTTAATCAGTTAACTGATTAGTTGAAGATTAGATCAGTTAAGTTATCAGTTAATATTGCAAAAAATTAATCAGTTCAGTTACAGTTAAGTTAACTTAACTGTAACTGATAACTTTAACTGAAAATATTTTCAGTTATTTCTTTAAAATTTTTGGTTTCTTTTTCCGCTATCCTTATATTTGTGATTATGACTAAACTTCCACGTAGTTTCTGCGGTTTCAGTATTAATTACTTACTACTTAATTTAGTACTATTATTAGTTGCTACTACTTAATTGATAATTTTACTCTAATTATTAAAACCATAAACTTTTTGTCAACATGGAATCTAAAAATTCCTTCAATCCAAAAACTTCTGATGAGAAGTAACTACAACTGACGCAAACTCCTGATTTCTGAAAGTATATATGATCGCAAAACAATAAACCAAATAGCATAAACAATAAACTAGTAAGGCATGTAGGAGTGACGGCAACTACTAGTGCCGAACCATAATATGACTGAGTCTTAGTAAAGGCCGTGTAAGAACCTTTAATAAACCGGCTGGTCTGGGCCTAAAACTGCTCTTAACAGCCAGGGCCGGTTGAATCAAGTTAGAAAAAAGCAGTACAAATCGAAGTACTTGCCCTTCAGGCTTCCGGTTCCAGTGAATTTTACCTATACTATGTAATTGAAAACTTTAGAGTTAGTATGCATCTTCAAAAGTTTAAAAAACGAACACGTAGCTTCCTTAACTTCATAACACTACCCCCATTCACACTCAATTTTGTTTCGGAACAAAAATCCAGCCAGTTTATGTAACACTGTCTAGCCAACTGACCCCAATAATGTAAACGCATTAATTTTTTTATATAAATTACCTAAATATTCTCGAACTACATACATTTTTAAGTATAAAAGTATTTTTACTAATTCAATTGTTTATATAGTTTCATACCATTTTTTTGAAGCAGGCTCATTTTATAAATGTTAAAGGTTTAGTTTTCGCCCCCGCGAACTTATGCGCTTCAGCCTGTAAATTTTTAACCCAATACTAATAATAATATTGCAAAGAAAATTTTCGCTGAAAATTTGGCGTCGGATGACATCATCCGACGCGTCGGCCGACGCCAAAATTTCCGACGCGTCGGAGGCATTTTTATTTGAAACCGACTGTAACATTGAATTCGACCTTCCCGAAATATCAGGTAAATGTGTTCATGCACAGATTTGGCAAAGTCCACAGAAACAAAATAAAAAGATATGTTGCGCTGTGGCGCAACAGTAGAAAAGAACAATTGTGTGCTTGAACAAACCAGGACGCACGTAAATATATTGAATATTTGAATGTTCCGACAACTAAACTGAATGTGATTTTCATTTATACGTAAAAACTGAAAGTCAAAAGCCGTTTTGACGCATAACTGATTCTGATTTTCAGTTATTGCATGTAACTGAAAATCAAATCAGTTAACTGATTTCATTCAGTTTTTCACGACCGAAGCAGTTCAGTTACAGTTAAGTTAACTGCTTCTGAAAATTGTGCAGTTAAGTTATCAGTTTTTAACTGCTTTTCAAAATCAGGGCAGCTAAGTTATCAGTTATTATCAGTTAATTGTAACTGCTTAACTTTGACTGAAAATAAATCAGTTAGCAGTTAACTGAAAACATCCGTAAACGCCCTTATTTCAATTGACTGAAAAGTACTGGATAATACTGCTTATATAGAAACCATGCTATCTGCGTGTAACCATATTCCTTTCCTTACCACGCCATTTTTGAAGTTACCATTTTATCTTACTAGCATTATCTAAAAGCATCGAAACTTAGCGAACTAATGTTTCACATAATGTCTTTGTTCATGAGAATACGATTAGGTATACGAATGAAATGGGCTGTGACCGAGTAATGCAAGAAAGCTAATCGCCTGAAGCTAGACAGTGACAGTAAATCAAAGCCACAGCTGGGACTTGGTGCAAAATTTCAAAAAGTCGAGAAGAAAACTGCTAAAAATACCATAATAATAATTTATTAACCGCAGAGTTTGACAGATTTAATTTTATCACTCAGATTTTAGTCAGAAATGGAGTCAATTAAGTACAGGATCACTTCTGTTATTAGTGTTCTTCCCTTAAGGGGGCGCTCTGAGTAACTTCCAATAAATCAAATTGCTATAATTTTTAATTTCTTGCTGATACGAACTTTTTTGCTTAAGTGCAATCAAGATGAGCACCAGGCAAGCACTTTTGCAAAGTTTGATGAGTGTCGGAACATTTTAGCAAATTTTATGACTGCATCAAAATTGAAATTTTAAAAAATTTGACTAATTTTTGAAATGACGTAGTTCAATGGTGGCTCAACCAAATTTAACAATTTATAACTTAAGTCAAAGGGCCTTATCCAAAATTGGATTTAACGGATTAGATTTAAATTAATTTTGCTAATAACGCAGCACAAAATGTAAATAGCCGGCTGAAATTTTGCCCCACATGGCTCACATACAGTATCTCGGTGTGTGCCAAGTTTCAATAAATTATGTTTAACTGACGCTGCGTTATTGACGAAATAAAGTTAAATCTAATCCGATAAATCCAATTTTGGATAAGACCCAAAGACAATTATCTTGCCGAGGTGCCATTTTTGTCGAATTTCCGTTACCGACGGCAAATTTTTAGATATTTTAATTTTTATCAAAAGTGACGTTTTAAAAAGCCTATCATATTGAGCCAAATCATAATAATTACAATTCAAGAAGTTCGGCGCCTCCATATACATCTGCTCTAACAGTCTGCAAAGTTTCAAGCGGATCGGTTTTCGCAGCTGACAGCAATCTTAAAAAAATGTACGCTATAGCCCAACTTCAAAAACCTGAAGTTGGCCTACACATACGTATTTTTCAAAAAATAGAGCTAATTTTTTTGTACTAAAATCCGTTGAGAAAAGTTTCAGAAGCCAAGAAGTAGCTAACGAAAAATTAGTTTGAAAAATAGTGTATTTTTGTCAATGTTGGTCAACGTATTTTGGAAATTTTTTAGAAAGGTTTGCCTACACAAACGACTTTTTGAAAAGTTGCAACAAGCAATTAGCTACAAAGAACTGTTTCTAAAAGTACCAAAAGCCATATAGAATTTTTTGGTATATCGATTTTAAGATTTTTTCTCATTGAAAAATAGGTTAACATTTCAAGTTGAACAAAATTTGACATTATATACATCAAATGAAAGCTTATTTAATTTGCAACAATTTTTCTTCTTGAGTTAATTAACGAAAACGTTTGTGAAAAATTTTATCACCCAAAGTCGGTTATTCAGAGCGCCACCTTAAGGTGGCGCTCTGAATAACCGATTTTGGGCGATAAAATTTTTCAGTCAAGTTTTCGTTGGTTAACTCAAGAAGAAAAGTTGTTTAAAATCAAACTAGCTTTCATTTGATGTATATAACGTCAAAGTGTGATTAACTTGAAATTTCAACCAATTTTTCAATAGGAAGAAATCTATAAACCGATATACCAAAAAATTCTATATGGCTTTTTGTACTTTTTAAAACAGTTTTGTATAGCGAGTTGCTAGGTGCAACTTTTTAAAAAGTCGTATGTGTAGGCAAACCTTTCTAAAAAAATTTCTAAATTACGTCGACCAATATTGACAAAAATACACTATTTTTTAAACTATTTTTTCGTTAGCTACTTTTTGGCTTCTGAAACTTTTCTCAGCGGATTTTAGTACAGAAAAATTAGCTCTATTTTTGGAAAATACGTATGTGTAGGCAAACTTGAGGTTTCTGAAATTGGGCTATGGTGCTCATTTTTTCAAGATTACTCTCAGCTGCAAAAACCGATGCAAATGAAACTTTGCACACTGCTAGAACAGAAGTATATGGAGGCACCACACTTCTTGAATTGTAATTATTATGATTTGCCTCAATATTATAGCCCTTTAAAGACGTCACTTTTGATAAAATTTAAAATAACTAAAAATTTACCACCACTAACAAAAATTCGGCAAAAATGGTGTCTCGGCAAGATAATTGTCTTTAATTTAAGCTATTGATTGTTAAATTTGGTTGAGGCACCGCTGAGCTACGTCATTTCAAAAATTAGACAAATTTTGCAAAATTTCAATTTTCTTGTCGTCATGAAGTTCTCTAAAGTGCTCAAAGAGCTCTCAAACTTTGCAAAAATACTTGCCTGGTATGTGTCTTAGTTGCGCTTAAGGAAAAAACTTCGTATCAGCAAGAAAAGAAAAATTATAGCAATTTGATTCGTTGGAAGTTACTCAGAGCGCCCCCTTAAATTGGCAGGCATAGTTAAGATTATACGTAGTGAAACAAAGATTAATTAATTAATGATTGTATTTTAATAATGCTTCGTTTCAGAGTTGGAAGGACAAATTCATTCGTGCTTTCGTCAGTATTTCTGCGCCATGGACCGGATCTATGAAAATAATGCTTTTATTTGCTTCTGGTGAAATATTTTGTGTAATTCAAGCGTTTAAAAATAAGTGGAAACGGAAAAATTTAGAAACTAAGTGAGAGTCACAAATTAATAACAGAAAGTTTATTCATAAATGTTAATTTGTATTCATTTTAAAAGAATAAGTTAACCTTTCCATAACCCCCCCCCCCCCCACACAACATAATTTTTTTCATTTTTTATGCATGTCAAGCATCCATGTTCTATTTGTAGGGAAACTTCTTAATTTTTCATATTTTTTATCTCAATTTTTTTTAACTTTTAGGCTACAATCTGGATCACTGGAGTTTTGTGGTTCGACCTCTGACGATTCGTGAGCTGCAGCGTTCAATGTCTAGCTCAGCGTTTCTGATGCCGACAAACAAATCCTGGAATTCTACTGAAATCT
Source organism: Trissonchulus sp. WLG1_4 (assembly GCA_030248245.1). Taxonomy (NCBI): domain Eukaryota; kingdom Metazoa; phylum Nematoda; class Enoplea; order Enoplida; family Ironidae; genus Trissonchulus; species Trissonchulus sp. WLG1_4. The sequence goes on from JASANF010017208.1 coordinate 40,717, forward strand.
TAATATTCACACCCGAAAAGAACTATACCGTTAAAGATTACCATCAGTTTTTCCAGGATATAAAGTATCCTAACGGATGGGAGATGTATAAGGATACCAAAGATTTGGTGTATGACCTTGAAGCGCCGGGAGTAGAGGTAATGTTATGACAACCAAAACCAAAATCCAAAAAAACGCTGCTATAAAGCACGCAATATAAAAAATTGACAATGACCATATATGGGCGTGGGGAGAGGGGGTTAGGGGATCGTCGTCCCCCCCCGAACCTGACTTCGTTCTCTTCCAGATCAGCTTTACCCCCCCTAAATGGGCTACATTTTTGAATCCTTTGCGTAGCACCTCCCTTCGTCTACGCTCCCCCCGCAGATTTCCTCGGCATTTTATGACGCCCATAATTTATTTACGGGTATTAAATAATCTATCTCATCCTCCTTCTGGTCAAGAACCGGCAATTTATGCTTTTATTTTTTATTATTTATTTTTCAAATGTTTTTTTAGATGCACGTTCTTTACGGAATCGGTCTGCCAACTCCCGCTCAGTTCAAATATGGGAAAAAGGAATTTCCAGACTACCAACCGATCACTATTTACGGGCCGGGTGACGGAACGGTCAATCTTCGATCGCTGCAGGCTTTTAGAAAATGGAAAAAGGAACAGAAACAGAAAGTTTTCGAAAAATCTTTCACCGGCGGAGAGCATCTTGAAATTTTAAAGAACCAAAATGTTTCTGACTATATCAAGACAGTTGTTCTAAGTTGATTGTAAAGTAACTGAATGACCTTCTGACTCAAACCAATGTACTTAAAACTTAAAACTTAATGCTTACTAATTATTTTTGGCGATCATTGGGCTTGTTCTAATTGTATTTTATGTGTTTTTGTTATTTTGTTGCTTTAATTATTACTTCATGCAAACTATGTCACCTATTGTGTATATAATTTAACTGAAAAGCTGTTTATTAAATTGTTATTGTAAATTTTGCACAATAAGTGCTTGTGCGTGTAAAAACTGTAAATAGCTGATGTTATCCTTTTCTTGCGGTTAACTGCTAACTTCTTCAAACTGTTGACTTTGTTTGAATTTTAGATTTGTTTTAGAATCGTCATTTACGTTAGTGAATACATTTTTCTCGTGATTTTCGGAAATCTGTAACAGTAGATAAACAAGTTCAGACAGACGCAAAGCAATTACTTTTCACTATCCATTTCAATACACTAAATGAATCATATCATTCAATTACAGTTTCTGTAATTGCTGCTTGTGACTTGGGATAATTTCTGTTTTCCAGATTTGTGCACCTTTGCTACTTGTCATGTACAGAAGTTGAAAAGAATTTAGCTGGGTAATTGAATGTGTGAAATTCTATCCAAGTTTCGATCCATTTAAAGATCTAAGTGAATGATTCAACTTGCACTCTAAAATGTTTTAATGCCTGAAACTTTAGGCGTGACCACCCGTGATTTTGATATTTTGATACCAGCATATGGTTTTGAAACCAGACTGCTTTGTTTTGAAAAATTAGGACTACAACCGAATTAATCCTAATGGCACACAAGTTTTTGCTTCGCTCGTGCGTATTTAAAAATTAAGAAGTTCAAAACATTAGCAAATTGGCCAAACGATCAAAACCAGATCCAAACTTGATATAAAAAATTTACTTTTAAAATCAAGTAAACACATGAGTCGGTTTCTAAGTAATTTGTTACTGTATTGTTTGTAAACTAGAGAAGAAACTGTTGCAAATGCAGGCATGGTTTTGGGCGTATAAATTTCGGAGCAGCACTCAATTTTTTATAGCAGCTACTGTTCCGACAAAATTACTTACTACAAACTATAGAGTCGATAGTATATTATACTCTTTGAATGCGGGATTAAGAAATATCGACTCTTGTTTGAATGTAACTAATTTTGGTTGGTACTGTAATTTATACTTTAGATTGCGGGCAAGAAAAATAATTCGAGAAGGGTGGTATACATGATTTATAGTCTATGTTGAGGGGGGTCAAGGGTAAAAAAAATTGTTGTCGGGAGGTGATATGTTAATTGCTTCTATTTTTGCGCGGCCGCCTCAGCGGCCGTGCATACTAATTTCAGGTGATGCACTGAAACCAAATTTGCATGTAAATCATGCTTAGTTTCAGTGCATCACTGCAGCCTGCTGGCTGTTGCACTGATCTGGCGTAGCTCGCCTGTCTGTTGTGTGTGTGTGGAACTGTGTGTAAGTGTGTGTGTGTCCTATGCGAAAGTGTCTGTCAACCCACACACAATGAATAGCTATCAGTCAATCGAAACAATCAATGTGTCAGATCTATCAGTCAAAATAATTTGCAGCATTATTATTTACAAAGTTGCAGTCTTAATTACAGAGGCCGTACGTATGGAAAATTCTGCCAAATCTTTTTGTGTGCTGACTGCTGACTGTGATAACGTGAAATTTTTGTTCCTTCTAGAGAAGGAACTATTGTTTTGAAATCAACTCTGCGCAGTGTAAAAGTAGCAGCTACATGCTGTTATGCGCATATGATTAACACATAAAGTCAGTATGGGAGCTGACTGCTCTTTTTTTTTTTTGAAAACGGCGTTTTTCACAATTTTAAATGAAACATTTGTAAACCACATTTTTTCAGAGGTCTTAAATGTAATTTTGATTGGATTTTGTTACTTAAAATTTTTTGCCCACTGCATTTTTTCAGACAAAATATGAATGCAATTCACGTGACTGTCTGGACTATTGTCTGTTTTCCAGTTTCAAACTTCGGTTAAAACTCTAGTACTTCGGTTAGCTAAAGCAAAGTTAATGTAGGTAGGTTTATTATTTTAAAAAATATAATTATAATTTTGAATATTTATTGAGCTCTCATATTTGTCATATATATTTCTTTCCAGAGCAGCAACTTAAACATCAATAAAAAGTGGAGTAGAGTAGCCGAGTGGTCAAAGGCGCTATTTCAAGAATATTCGATCACTGCAAGGGTTCGACTCCCACCGTTGTATTTTTTCCAAAAAAGTTGTTAGGTCTGAAAAATCTGTTTTGAACTAAAGTTTTTGTCAATAACGTAAATGAGTGCTGGAATCAAAAGTAGTTTCGGCAACTATTACAGGGTCCGGGATAATTGTTTTAGAGTTTTTACAGTAATTGAGTATGTATTTTATGCAGGCACTGATACTAAATTAAGCAGCTGACCTGTAGCAGGTATTAATTGCTTTCTAGAATCGCAATGCACACTGAAGGCGAAAAGCGAAATGTTAAGGGTGACAAATATGAATTTTGCACTCAACAAAGGAACCTTGCCCCTTTTGGGGCCTGCTTGTTTTTTCAGCTTTTCACAATACATTGACAAAGTTTATTTTAGAAACAGACTTCAATTTAGACGATCCGAAAAACTAACTTTGAACTTTTTGTTGATTAGATCAGACGCGCGTGATCGCTTGGTTCGATTGTATGCTCATGTAGTTTCTCCTGAATTGTTTCATAGTTTAGACTTTAGAACACTAGGAAATCTGTACACGAGTCCTTCTCCTTATCTGCCCGTCGTATCCATTTTTGTATCGTTTAGCCCCAACTGTTTCAAAAAAACTGTGCGGGTAGAAAAAACGTTTTGCCTAACAAAGTTGGGATAAGTCTGTCTGTACCTTGTGTGCCACTGCCAACAAAAAAAACTCCTATATTTGTAACAACAAAAATATTGTCAAGTCAAACAACAAAATAATGCATAAAGTTTGTCCAACCGATTGCTTCACTTTTTCACAGAGCAGAATAAAACTGTGCTAAACTCTGACGTCCATTAACGACAAGTATGAACGCGGCTCTCGTTTATTCGTAAAACTTTCTGGACTGATACATCCTCTCTCTAACTTGTCTATGAAAAATTGTAAAATAAGCAATACTGTTTTTCAGTTTTCAATCAGTTTATGCCGTGCCGCGCTGTATTTTACCGATACGGTAAAATAATACTGACCGTTGTCGCGTGAAAAAAAGGTACGCTCGTCAACAAAAGTGCTTGTTTAGTTTTCTTTCAGCTGCAATCAAGGGGGTTATTTGGTTTTCAGCTGGAGATACATGACAGTGAAGCCGTTTTTGAGTCACAGTCTTGGGCTTTATGAAGCCGGACGAAGAAACCCTTGATTTATGTAGAATAAGTTTGCAGTATTTTTTCCTTGTAATATAACAAGGATGAGGACGAGTGATGCAAATAGTTCAACTTTTACAAATTTAAAAAACCATTACAGCACCAAGTTGAAACCGGGCCATCTCAGTCTGTCTATCGGCCGGGAGGCTGGTACATAATAAAGTTAAACCATTTTCATTCAAGTTATAGCCTACTTGAAGTTAAAGTAGGTAAGCTGAAAATCAATGACACTTTTCTATGACTTTTTTAAAATGACTTTAATTTAAAGTTAAAGCAATTATGTTTCATTTTAAGTGAAATTTAAAGTGAGAGTTTGACCCCTTGCTTTTTGTAGTTTAAATTAAAATTAAAGTTAAACTGTTTTGCCCTGGAGGTTGCAATTATGTTGCCGGATGACCGCCGACCGGCAGATTGATGTGACCGGTCACAAACACTATTTATACTATTTGGAAGGACGTCTCTAGCTTCGATGGCTGGTGCTCATTCTTAATCACTTTAATCAACAGATTATTGACCTTAATAGGCCATGTAGTTTTACTGCTGGACCATGTAGTTTATCTTTTCAATAACCACAATTAAGAATAGAAAACATATGCAAATTAAGACCTAAAATAAAATTTGGTAGCTTGTTCATGACCACATGGCTGAATATTAGTATTTCCTTTTTTAATCTTTATAGAGTTTTCGCCAAACAAGTTAACAACGTTAGCTGATTAATGCACATAAATACATGAAATCATAATTACAATAAGTGTTTCAAATATAATTTTTACTAACACGGAATAATTTTTATATGATTTTAGTTCAAGACTTTATTTTGACAGGTATTTCACATAACAATGATAATAATATCTAGGCTCTCCTAGGTGAGTTCAAAATACTTTCTGCCACTTGCGGTACAAGTTACAATGTATCCCGTTAATCTTACATGATTTTAACATAACAGAGTTTTTTGACAGGTGAGCCACATAAAATAATAATAATAACAGGTTTTGATAGGTTAGTTAAAAGTACTTAATACCATTATAATACAAATTAAAACGCGTCATGCAAATGGTTGTGCTTGATTTTAATTGAACAACGTTTTTTGATAGGGATCTCAAATTAAAATGCATTATATTAATTTTACTGGATGTTAACAAAACACCATTATTTGACAGGCACCTAAACCGTACAATCATAATAATATGTTACCAAAAGTACAGAGGTTGGTTCAAAGTACTTAATGCCATTATAAATCCAATTAAAATGCATCGGCTGCTTTTATTTGATTTTAATAGAGCACCCTTTTTCGACAGGTACATAAGCCATAAACTCATAGTACTATGTTACTAATGTTGTAAATGATAAGTCGGGACTATGAGACTCGGGGGCTGTGGTGTAGTCGTAGCATGCTTGACTTCCAAGCAGGTGGCCCGGGTTCGATTCCCGGCGCCTCCATTTCCTTCATTCTTTCAAATTGGGGCCTCATCTTTCTTTCAACATAGTGGCGACCGTGGCAGTACGGAGAGGATAGGGCCGGGTCCACAGGACAGCCCTATCCCGAACCGTCTTCGGAGGTGCGTTAGGAGCTCCATGCCCTGGGTTGAGGTTGACACTTCAACCCTTACGGTACTCGTGCTGTGTGTTGTATTACTGTGTACATAGTCTCTTTCTGGTATGGTCCCTGGTTTAAGGGTGATCCGGAGAAAACCTTCGGTTTTGGTTAAGGGTGAGTCCGGCCCGGGATCGATTCCAGGCGCCTCCATTTCTTTCATTCTTTCAAATTGGGGCCTCATCTTTCATTCAACATAGGTTGATGTTTCTTTCTTTTTTCTTTCTTCTCATGTTTCTTTCAACATAGCCTCATATAGCTCAAATTAAAAGTCGTCATGTTAATTTTACTTTGTTTCAAGAAAACACAGGTACCTAAACCGTTACCAAAAATGTGTAAATTGGTTTAAAGTAATTAACGCCATTATAGCTCGAATTGAAATGCATCATGTTAATTTTACTAGATTGGACTTCGTTACTTGACAGGTTCCTAAACCATAAAATCATAGAACAGAAATCACAACCACAGGAATACGAAGGTTAAAGTATATAGCTCAAAGCATTTTGTACTGCACTAGAAATTAAATACATTATTTTAATTTTAACAGTTTATAACTTATTTTATATATATATATATATTTATATTATTATTTATATTATTATTATATTATATCTATATTTTTAGATCGATCAAAAGAAAAAAAGTTTATGATTGGTTTTAACAGAACACCCATTTTTGACAGGAAATGTCGCATAAAAATCATAATCATATGTTTTCATAGGTTGACTCAAAGCATGTACCATTCCATTAAAGTTAAAATCATTATGTTAATTGTACTTTTTCATGTGCTGGTAATTGATAAGTACACAATTATAAATTAATTGTTAGTCTAGCTTTAACATTACTTAACTTTTGCCATAGCGGGAACCAGCTATCAAATAAACACGTCCATTAGTAGTTACTTTGAATTGTGTCTGTAAGTCACTGTAAGTTCGTTGAACCTTTTAGTCGGTCAACGTTCTGAATCAGCGGTGTCTGCGCTAATGTCTAGTTTTGATAAAAGTTCTTTATCAAAACTAGATTTTAGCCCAGACACCGCTGATTATCATAAAAGTCTGTTTGAGAGTTTGTGAGACATTTCCTGACTATATAAGTTATGTTTGTTGGCTGAGCTGAAAAAACTTTACACCAGCTACTTTGATTTTTGGTAATAGGTGAAATTTGTCGTTTATACTTAATATTTTTAAAATCTATGATTTAATACAAAATATAATTCTTTAATACAAAATATAATTCAAGTTTTGTCTACTAGAAGGCTTCAAAGCTGTCCTACACATCCAAACTTTTGCCTAAATTAATCAGAGTACCACGCAATTTGCATTGAGACATTTTAGACGCATTTGCGCACCACTCATGATGCAGATACTTTCTAGTCCCAAATACTGAAACAAGGCTATATGTTTTAAAAACAGGCAGTTTCCCCAATTTTGAAAAAAATAGAAGGAAGTGAACCGAGTGAGCCGAGAATTGAACCCGGGCGACGAGGCGTGGGACGTTCAGAATGCTAACCACTGCACCATAGCCCCCACGTTTTGTAGGCACTATTTGTCATTTACCACATATGGAATTCAGTTCATCATTTTGCGGCTTCATTGCACAAAAAACATATGCCCTCTGCTGAACTGAGTCACTACTGTGAACCAAGTATTTTGTGCAACGACACAAGGTTACTAGAATGTTTCCCGCCACCACTCTTGACAAAACAAGTGTCTTAATAAGAACCAGAAAGTTTTATAAAACCTAATGCTATGAAATGTTAAAAACAAATTAACTATGTCTAGACATAAGTTCTCACGAGTTACGCATAGGCCACCATCACCTGCTATCATAATAACAGTGTGTCATAGTCAGTGGCATTTTATCGACCTAGATGTACTTAAGATAAGAATTTTATACCATATGTATCGGACAACTCTAAATTAAAAGTTAATACTTGTTCTACTTGTTTCTCCGCATATTCACTTAAACTGTCCTCACAAGCAGTTATTATAAACTTTCAAAGTCAAAACATGCTATATACTCATGGTAGTTTAAGGACAAAACTAAACTATGAACACTTATATAAAAGGAGTTTAAACTTATGACACATGGAATTAATACCGTCTTTAGCAATATTGTTGAAATTTTAGATTACTTGAAATTTTGTTAGACAAAGTTTTAGTACCTCTGATTTAAGTTGTTGAAGCGAGTTGGATATTTGCTACACTTGTTTAACGACTTCATATAACTTGTTTTTAGTATTCTGTTTTGTGTTAACTGAGTCCTTAAAAATTTCTTTGTCATTAAAATTTTAGCTTTAATAGTTTTTGTAAATTAATCTTAATCTTTATTGAAATATAAGAAAGAACATGGAGCCATTGGTATCTACGCAAAGCTTGTGCCGAAGATATCCTAAATTTTACTAGAGATTAGGTATTCATATTCTTTACACCTGTCACGAAACAGAGGGGAGATTTTTACAAAAAGAAACACCATCAACATCAAAAAACCCAAGGCGGATTCAAACCATCCGTTTTTGAATCTGCAAACCAACTCTCTACCATTGAGCTGCTGGACCTATGATGAGCTGTCAAAAATTCATTTAAGCAGGTGCTCTAGGGGGTCTATCTTGCTTCACATAACTTTGTTATTACTTTGGTATTCTATTCACGCACTACTAAAACCAACATTCTACTGCTTATGTTATATTGTCTTGATTTTAAATAAAACATGTTTCTTAACATGTGGTCATAGACAAAGCTTCCATTAAACTATTATTGCAACACGCCAATGTCAAAACAATAAAGTCCTTTATTATGTTGTAGAATAATTCGCTAATTTTATCACTTAGTATTTAGCATCATACCATTACATAAACAGTCACTTACACTGGAAAAATTTGGATTCACTTTCTTATGCTTACCAGCTTTTGGCGATTGGTTAGTATAGTGCTTTTCCGGTAAGTGTTCAAAACGTTTAGTCAGGTTCTGAGTTTATTCCGCATTGTTTTCATTCCATTACCACGGCATAAGAGACCAAATATTGTCAAGGATAAGCATTCTTTTAATATACTACTCAATATAGTTTAATTTAATATAGTACTTAAGGTGGTAGTTGCGTTTTCGAGGTTTTTGTGATTTCGATGTAAACTTTGCGCCACCAGCACTCAAGTTATAAGTGACGCCTGAGCATAAACTTTTGGGACAGTACTGTAAAGGTCAAAATCCCCAGGCATGTCTCTCACTTTTTTGAAAATTCACCTGTGAACATTTTTAGAGGGTTTTAATTACCAGAAAATATCTTACATTTTCGGTGCGTTTGCTTATCAGCTATTTTCTCAGTAAATTGACTAGTTATTAAAAAAGTGGGGGACATGCCTGGGGATTTTAAACATGTCAAAAACCTTACCAACTTTCAGCCCTAACAGGTAATCGTATGATTTAGAGCTGTGGCGCAAACTTTTCGTAAAAAATTGTAAAATTTTGGAAAGGACCTTTCTTTAGTCGCTTATACTGAAAACAAAAAAACAGGTTAAATTTCAATGCATGGCATACATTTAGAAAAGATATAGTTCTACCTAATGCAAAAGACCGCTTGTGATTTAAATTTGTAAACGCTGAGCTATGGCTTTTCAAAAAAACACCTAAAAACGCAATTACCCCCTTAAGACACTCACACGCAGATTGTATATCATTTATCTACATTGGCAGTTCAATTATAAGCGAGTGTGAATCAAAGCTTCGAACGGTTATAACATTTAAATTCAAACTATTTAATTTGATATTAAACTAGATTTTACAAACTCAATGATCATCTATTAGCTTTAGAGTTAAACTTGTATTGCCTTGGAGGTTGCGTTGAAAGTAGTATAGGTGTGGTTTTGTTGCTTCCACTGGAATGTATGTAAGTAGGCTGTGGAATTATGGCAAAATAAAGTTTTGTGGTTTTAAGCGCGATAAATTATTTTAGAATAGTTTTTTTTTTAATTTTCGGTGCACAAAACGTCTACAAATGGATCTAAAAACGCAGCAATATTGACTATAGAAAAAGCCAGTTTTCATAATATAAAGAGTATTTTTGAAGAATTTGTAAGAAATAAACCGCAGAATGACTTTTTTGTTGAAATATACACACACAGTTTTTACGAAAAATCTAGTAGTTGTTTTAGCACAAAACTAACGTAAAAGTTACAAATTTTAAAATTCACCATCTTACCACAAATTATGACGCAACAGCTATTAGTAAAAAAATTGGGCTACATACTTACGCCCAATTATTTTAATAGCTGTCTAGACCGGTTATGGTTGTACTTTGTAGCTGCTGTAATTACTTAGATATATATTGAAATAAAATGTAATGGCTTCAGTTCTACTAACAGAACGCTTTTAGCGAAGTTTTGTCTATTGACTTCTTATCTCATTTTCAAGTACAACTTTTATTTCTATTAATAGTTTAATATGTATCATATGTTAAACATGTGGCTAACTACAACATGTAAGGAGTAGTACAATTAGTACAAAAGTAGATATAGTATATAAGTATACAAGTAAAATATAGTAGTATTTGTCGACATGCGTGTTCTAACTTTTTTGTATTTTCAGGAACATACTTTAATGAATTTGTTGAATCAAATATTAGTTTCCTTATTTGGCTACTATTGCTTCGCTCATACGGCAACTTCGTCTAGCCCAAGCAAACAATTAAATAACCAGGAAATTAAATCGGAGAAACTTAAAGCTGCATTTCTGCAATGGTATACTGGTAATCGGCTGCGACACAAGTGAACTTGCATGGTTCTTAGCAAGAAGATAGAGCCCAAGAAAATTGTGATTCCCAAAATCATCGTATCGAAGCGTCTTCAGGCTGTTAGTGGACTACCTTTAGCGGCTTTGATGCATTTTCGCTTCGGGAAGTAAACTTTAACAAAATGCAAGGACTACAGTGTTCAAAACAATGACGCAAATTTTTGTCACTGATTGCTTGCAACATTGAAGAATGCGACATTTTAATCTCTTCAAATCCTGAAGAAGAATTTTGAAGCACCACGGTTATTTGGTCGATTCCGACCGATTATATGCAAGCTGGATGAAATTATCAACAACAAATGACATTGCAAATTTCACTATGACTGGTAAACGTGAAAATCAACACTTATCTAATAAACGACTTTGATTATGGAATAAAGTCTGATATACATGATACACAATCATGAATATATTTAATAACTGAAGTTTTTCTGTGTATTTATGTAGAATTGTTTTTAGTATCAGAACGTTTATTGTAGCAGCAGTTATACAGTAGCGTCAACAATAATTGTGACAACAAAAGTTTAAATATTTAAATGGAAGAATGTTTCTATCAATTTGAATTTTAGATAAAAAATAAACGCTTTTTAGTAGCACAGGTTTTTTACTTTTTTAAAAAAATATTGTAAAGAACAACCATTGTCTACTATGTAGTTTTTTGTAAGTTTTTTTATTGAGCCATTTTTTACGAATTAAAGCGACTGTGAATTTTGCCCAGCTTAACACATGCATTTTCTGTTTGTTCAATAAGTTGTTTATATTTTGTTTTGACTTTAGTGTTTTTTCATTAATTTTGAATCATTTTTGATGCCACTTTTTGGATCTATTATCTTAATGTTTATATTTTGATGTACATGCAATGCATGCGATTTACTGCTTTGCTTTTCGCGGCTTCTGGATCAGTACCGTATTGTCCGAAACCATCTATACAGTACTGATGTTAACAATAAAATCTGCTTCACTAAAAGTGTGTGTTATTGACTTCTGTTAGGGAATACCTGAAACTGTTCTTTAAGTGGTTAAATAGATAGCTGTTAAATTAGATGTTGAAGAATATTAAGCAGCGGTTAAATATCGTTTAAAAGTTTAAACACTTTTTTGAATCGTAAACGTTTTTAAGCATTCAAACGTGAAAATGTCAAAGCAACTAACCATGTAAACTGTCAAAAGTTTAGTCATAAAACTTTGGTTATTGTCAGTTATTATGAAAAGTCACGTGCTGAATAGGCCACTAAGCACAAGCAAATTGTAAAAACGGTAATAAATAAAAAAAAACAAAAAAAATTAAAAAAAATCAGATTGGGGGAGAACAGTGGGCGTAGTTTTTATGGACCTATTGCCATTTGTAAGCCAGACATTCCACAAAAGGGACATAGTAGATCAGCAAACCGAGCGAGATATCAGATTGGCCAGCTTGTGAAGTACACATAACGTGTCGACGCACAAGTTTTTTCAACAAATAAGGAAAATAGAAAAAGAAAGAAACGTTTTTCTTTGGATTTCAAAATACGCTTCTAGATTTTTTACAATATATCATTATTGCTGTGAGTGCTTCACAGTTCACGACGGGTTCACAGTAGGGTTGTTTTGATGTGGCTTTTTTCAATTGATTTGATTTGATTTGATGAGGGGGTTGTAAAATTAGTTTCGATTTGATGCAGCATTCCTGAAAAGCAATTGTTTTGATTTGATTTGATGTGAGAACATAAATTTTCAATTGATTTGATGTGGCAAAAAATTTTGATTTTTGTTTTGATGCATTTTGATGCAGTTTTGATGCAGTTTTGATGCGATATTAAATTATGGTGTTATACCAAAGATAATGAATTTTCAAATTCGCAATCAGATCATTAGCTCGGCAGGAGGGCACTGCTAAGCGCCAGTTTGTGTTTGTGACCGGCCGAAATGCCCTACATACAGTCGCCGGCCGGCCGATTAAAAACACCGGCCGGCCAGTCGCATTCCACCGATTGAGTAAATTAGGCCGGGATAAAAGCGTGACAGTCTAAGTTAAGCCGAAATAACAGTCTGGATAAAAAATTTCCGCCGGGCCGGCAAAACCCTTAGCTGAGACCATAAAAACCGACAATTAGACTGTTGCTACGATTAGTGGTTAGTGGTAGGCGGATCGATGAACCTTACAAACGTGCGGTTTTATTTATTTCTGCGCCTGTATTTTTAAAATACCTGCAGGTCGAATTAGGCGTACTTTACCCACAGCAAAAGTTAAGGTGAATTAGTTCTGATTTGATGCACCACATTTTCAAAAGCAATTGATTTGATTTGATGTGTTGCATCAAAAATCAAAACCGCATCTATACCAGTTTTGATTTGATGCAGTTTCCACATCAAAACAACCCTATTTCACAGTTCAAAATATTATAACCCGCAAGATACAGAAGCAATTAAATTTTGTGTGAAAAACTACAACATATGTGCTTTAAGTCTGTATAAGCAAACTAAACAAATAAATTGAATTGTGACGAAATTATTGAGTGTGAATAGGTTTTCAAAACGTAATTTTTCCGACTTTGCGATTTCAGTGCAAACTGTATGCTGGACTAATTTTGCCTCAACAAATACTTTGAAAATGTAGAAAGAAAAGTTTCAAACATTTTACTGAACACGCTTTAAAGCCACGCAAAGTCGAATGCTTTCGCGACACTACCCCTTGAAAGTTTAAAGAATTTTAAATCAAAACAAATTAGTGTTTGAAAATAAAAAATTGTAGAGTCAAAACAAAGGCATTTTGACCCGGTTACTTTGGTAGTTTTCCCCAGAATCTTCCAATTTTTGAACCAGTTTAAAATTGGCCTTAATTTATGCTACGGCTTAGTATAGAGCTTAGGCTTAGCCTTATTAGATTCAGTATTACGCGCAGGCTCAGGCTTAAACACTCAAAAATTGACTAAGTAATCAAAAATTAGAAATTTTCAGGAAAAATTCTGCCAGCTTAGCCAAATTTGCATAGGGGTTCTATTACACAAAATGCTTCCCTTAATGTGCTCTACTCAAAAAATACGACCCTCAAGTTGGTGGTTATATTCAAAGTCAGGCCCGTATCCACCCCTTTCCAAACAAATGTCCGTGATCGTTTCGTGTGTCCCATTGAGTTCTCCTTACTGCAAGGCTCAACACGTGTACGCGTATTCGAAAATACTCAAATTTAGGCTTAGGCCGGAATTAACAACCTAACACTGACACTAACATTTTCCTTAAAAGTTAGTGAAACACTTCAAATAATGATTATTGCAAAATACAACTAAATATTGTTTTACCTACAGTTAATAGGCTGATCATTTTGTAAAGTAACTAATATTAGATCATGTCATGCCTAATTTCTAACTACCAACAGTGAGGCTCGTTAGTCTAGTGGATTTATTCTCGCTCAGGGTGCGATAGAGGCCGGGTTCGATCCCCGGACGAGCACGATTTTTATTTTTTGCTATAATCAAACTCTTACCTCTGCTTGAAGTAGTATTAAAGTTTAATTGTAAAACAAGAGCCCAAAAGGGCAATCCCCCCCTAAACCCCCACCCCCCCCGAACCCCAAAACAAAAAGAAAAAACACCAAAACCAAAAAAAATAAATTACTAAAATAGTTTTACTGACAACCCAGCTGTCAATCTCTTAACGACGGTAAAATAAAGTTCCTTTTGTTAAAAAATAGGGCAGGCGCTCAATTTTTCCTGTGAAAAATTGACACTCCAGCGTCATAAAATAATAATAATTTTTTACTCAGTACTCAGTAGACGAGTTTGCTAATTTTGATAAGTAGTTACAGTTCATGAGTAATCAAGTAAAGCTTTGGAGCATATCAGCAGTATGTGTACAACAAAAAGCGGGATTTAAAAATCCGTTTATCCACAAATAATGGCCGCGTTTTATATTTCCTCCGGAATATTGACACCCAGTACTCACAAAGTAACTACTTCTCACTCAGCAGAAGAGCTTGCTTGCGTGAAAATTTGAAATGTTATATACTTCTGAAGTATAAGACTAAGACATAATAAACAGTACATATTTATTTAATAAAAGCAAAATGAGACAACTGTCTACAAGTATATAAAGGACTTTTACGACGGCTTTTCGAGTCCCTTGGTAGTCTAGACGGGAAGCTTTTTGCTTTTCGATCGGGCAACCACGGATCAAATCCCGTTCTGAGCTATTTTAATTTCAGTTTTACTTTGATTAGCAAATGCGATTAATATACTTTTAAGTTATTTTCAACGAAACGCAGTTAATCCAATCGAGTTTGAGCATTATTTCACGTGTAAAAGACTGTTCCTCTGTCCTCAAGGAGTATGAATCAATCACATATATATAAAGACAGGGACAAGGACTTTACTTTACTTTTACTTTTTGTTAATTCTTGATCAACTTCACACATGCAAAAACAAACTATTATGTTGATTTTGCAAATGCAGACGCACATGTACATAAGATGATGCGGCAATCTGGTCGAGACATAGTGAAGACCTCAAATGTCATTGGCTAACAAGCTCATCTGCTGAGTGAGAAGTTGTTACATTGTGAAGTTGAGTGTCAATATTCCAGAGGAAATATTAAACGCGGCCTTTAATTGCAGATAAAGTGACTTATAAATTCCAAATTTTGCACACATTCTCTGCTGAGTAGCTCCAAACCCTTACTGGTAAAAAGTCAAAAATTAATAAAACATTCAAAATATCTTAATTACGTAATGAAAAAAATAAGACCTCATCAAGATGTGAACTCGGGTTTCTGGATTCAGAGTCCAGAGTGCTAACTAGGGATGTTTTCAGTTATTGAAATCTTAATCAGTTCAGTTAATTAGTTAACTGATTACCTGAAGATTAAATCAGTTCAGTTATCAGTTAATTTCGGCAAAATTTAATCAGTTCAGTTACAGTTAAGTTAACTTAACTGTAACTGATAACTTTAACTGAAAGTATTTTCAGTTATTTCTCTAAAAATGCTAATTTCTTGTTCAGCTATTCTGACATCCATAAGTAGATATGATTTCATTTCTACACAGTTATTGCCAGTCTACTATGTAAATTTCTGCTAGGACAGTACAGCCAAAATGCTTACTACAGCCTCTGGTGTAATAGCGAACTCGTAGTGGCTTGATTTCATAGTCAAAGCATGCACCATCTATACTTTGACTTCGGAATCAAATGACTCCGACTAAGCTTTGAATTCAGAGTAAATTTGAAAGTAAGGGCAAAAAAAAAACCATTTTCATTTAAGTTAAAGTTAAAGTTAAAGTAAAGGCCATTGCTTCAATTTAAGTTAAAGTTACAGTTAAAGTAAGGCTCAGGCAGCAATTTAAGTTAAAGTTAAAGTAAGCCGAAAATGAATGACTTTTATATAATTTTTTTAAAGTAACTTCAATTTAAAGTTAAAGTAAGGTTGTTTTAATTTAAGTTAAAGTTACTGTTAAAGTAATACCCCTAACTTTTTTAATTTCAGTTAAAGTTTAACTTTTTTGCCCTAGAAAGTAAGTAGTAAGTTGGTATATAATGTAGCACGCATTAATGCCTGCACATATGTAGCTGTACGATAAAATTTCTTTAAATTTTAAATCCAAAATCCTCGCCAAACAATGATAAAACTCATTTTCACTTTTTTACATTAAATTACCTAGCTTTGTTAATGGATAATATTGCTTCTTTTTTGAAGCGTTTACCACCTAGTTTTATGTGGCTGCCAGTGAATCACGAGCCGCAAAGGCTGAAAAATCGTTGCACACTGCTACGAAAGCTGTTAAGGGAGGGTGAAAATTGGATAAGAAAAAGCTAATGTCAGGAGGACTTTAGTGTTTCGTTGTAGGCCGACAGCCAATAATCAATTGATTCCTAGGCTTGATCGAACATGTCAGCGTGTACAAAAACAGTATCTGTATGCGCATGAGTAAATATACAAACATGTGAGTAAATATACATATACGCACGTAAAATATGAGATTTATTGGTTTTTTAAATGTTCCCAAAGCTGAACTGAATAGTCGCTTTTCAGTTATGCTTGAAAACTGAAAATCAAAACAGTTTCTACGCTTAACTGAAAATTATTTTCAGTTATTGCATATAACTGAAAATTAAATCAGTTAACTGATTTCAGTCAGTTTTTCACGATTGAAGCAGTTCAGTTACAGTTAAGTTAACTGCTTCTGAAAATTGTGCAGTTCAGTTATCAGTTTTTAACTGCCTTGGAAAATCAGAGCAGTTCAGTTATCAGTTATTATCAGTTAACTGTAACTGCTTAACTTTAACTGAAAAGAAATCAGTTACCAGTTAACTGAAAACATCCCTAGTGCTAACCACTACACTGATATCAGTCTTACAGCTAATTTTCAATTTTAATTGACAGACTGCACACCTTGATCATTATGTACTGCCAGTGTTTCATTTTCTGTATTGCCTTTGGAAATTTCACGACTGTCAGTCCGATTAGCTCAAACGGTAGAGCGACCGACTGAGAAACGAATGGGTGGTGGTTCGATTCCACTCAGGCTGTTGCTTTTGTCTCTCTTCGATATTCTCAGTCGCAAAATCTGTCAGCCGAAACTTGAGTGCAAGATCGACCTACCTGCCCTTCCAGTGTTATTTAACACTGGAAATTCGACCTACCAGAAATAACATAAAAAACTTGAGATTCTGAATATAGTATATACACGGCCCCTGAGGGGGCCGCGTGAAAATGACAAACCTGGACCACGTGATGAAGACGAGTAAGTAATCAATAACACCCGGCCAATCAAAACCAACAAAAGTGCCCATAACAAGAAACACTATAGGACAACAAATTTGGTCAAATAATGACTGCTCGACACCATGTAATTTCTGTGTCGTATTATTTTTCAGCAGGATTTATGTGTCCCTATAGTCGTATCTGGATTATTTTCAACCATATTTGACAAAGCGTAAGTCTGAAAACCCACATTTACTACACTCGTTAGTGGTACAAAATTTTTAAGCTTTATAAAAAAATTATGTTATTACAAACTTTAAAATTCAGTCCTACAACGTTTATCAGCTGTAAAGTGGAAATTTCAGTCAAAAAGAAACATCATACGTTCCATAAAAATGCCAGTAATCGACTGAAAAAGACTAATTATCGGCCATATAGCAACTTTAAAAAATAAAAAAACTTAAAAAGTATGTCATCAAAAAGCCCATTTATTTAGCTATCATTTGACATATAGATCATCTAAATCGGTTCAGTATGTCAAAAGTTATAAACGATTATGTAAGAGCTATCAAGTACTTAAATCCGTTAAGTCCGCGTAAAGTTACGCGGACTTAAAATTCTCCCAAATACGTGTAAATTTAAGTCCGCGGACTTAAGTGGACTTAATTAAGTCCATTTTAGAAACGTGCAAAAGTTAAGTCGGACTTAAATAAGTCCACTGTTATTTTTGGAATGCGATCGGACTTAAATTTAAGTCCGGTGATATTTTAGAAATGCGACTGGACTTAATTAAGTCCACTGGCAGCGTTAAGTCCACTTAAGGGGGTAATTGCGTTTTTAGGTGTTTTTTTAAACTACCATAACTGCACTTAACCTCAACATAAACTAGAGCGGTCTAGCTTTAAAAAAACTATATTTAAAAGCAGATTATCTTTTGCAATTTTACTGCTGCTATCTTTTGAATACACCCCATCAGTGGTTTTTTTGACTAATTTTTGCGCCACAGTTATGAAACTCAAGATCAGCCAACAACTACTAAACTTTTTGCAGTTATGCACTGACATTAGATCCCCACCCGTTTTTTTGATATAGTTGATAAGTCGTTTCTACGTTGAGAAAATGACATTTTCGTGCAAAAATCACGTAATTTGACTTTTCTCTAAAATTTTCAAAAGCCCATAACACCGACTCTACAAACTATTTTTAGAAAAGGAAAAAAACGGGTGGGGATATTTTCCTAAAGATGATGTGGTTAAAGTTTCGAAGCCGTAGTCCGTTTTTAGCTTGAGTTCTGTGGGCGCAAAAATTACATTGAAATGTCAAAAACCACGAAAACGACATTACCCCCTTAAGTCCACTTAAGTCCACTTAAGTCCGATTTTGCATTCCAAAATTCAGGACTTAATTAAGTCCAGTTAAGTCAAGTCCAGTTAAGTCCATTTTAGAAAAAGGCCCTTAGTTATTGTTTTGGTAGGAGTTCGATTTTAGTTAAGTTTTAGTTATTGTTTTGGTAGGAGTTCGATTTTAGTTAAGTTTTAGTTATGGTTTTGGTACAAGGTTGGTTTTTAGTTTAGTTTTAGTTATGGTTTTGGTATAACTGCTTAAAATTAGTTTATAAATAACCAAAGTTTTATGACTAAACTGTTGACAGTTTACATGGTTAATTGCTTTGACATTTTCGCCTTTGAACGCTTAAAAACGTTTACAATTTAAAAACGTGTCTAAACTTTTAAACGATAATTAACCGCTGTTTAATATTCTTCAACATCTAATTTAACAGCTATCTATTTAACCACTTAAGGGGGTAGTGTCGCGAAAGCAGTTTTGCTCATAGGCTGTGAAAATAGAACTTTTTGTTTTGAAGTAGTACATGCAACGAGAAGCTAGTCCAACGCTGTATACTGCCAGACATCACACTATCAATATTGACAAATATCTTGGACTAATCGTCATTAGTAAGCCAGACATCACACAATAGGGACATAAAAGTTCAAAAAATCAAGCCAGATATCAGATTGGCCAGCTTGTGAAGTACACATCTTGTGTGGACGCACAATTTTTTGCGACAAATAAGAAAAAAGAAAATTGAAGGTTCGTTTTTCTTCTGATTTGAAAATAAGCGTCTAGATTTTCCACAATTTATCATTATTGCTGTTACTATTTTACAGTTTCAGTACACTTTCACAGTTCAAACTAGTATTACTCCACAGCCGCTACAGTAATCTGCACTAAATTTTGTGTGCATAAACTACAACATATGTGCTATTAGTCTGTGTAAAAAAACTAAACAGAAAAATTGATAAATGTGACTAAAAAATGGAATGTGAATAGGTTTTTTTTCGTAATTTTTCCGACTTTGAGACATTATTGCAAACTATATGCTGCACCAATTTTGCTGAAACTTGGCAAAATAATTTGCCTTTTGGTAGATTTTTAAAATATAGAAAGAACAATTTCTAACATTTTACTGAACAAGTTTTACAGTCGCGCAAAATCGACTGCTTTCGCGACACTACCCCCTTAAAGAACAGTTTCAGGTATTCCCTAACAGAAGTCAATAACACACACTTTTAGTGAAGCAGATTTTATTGTTAACATCAGTACTGTATAGATGGTTTAGGAGAATACGGTACTGATCCAGAAGCCGCGAAAAGCAAAACAGTAAATCGCATGCATTGCATGTACATCAAAATATAAACATTAAGATAATAGATCCAAAAAGTGGTATCAAAAATGAATCAAAATTAATGAAAAAACACTAAAGTCAAAACAAAATATAAACAACTTATTGAACAAACAGAAAATGCATGTGTTGGGCTGGGCAAATTTCACATTCGCTTTAATTCATAAAAAATGGCTCAATATTATACAAAAAAAACGAAATAGTAGACGATGGTTGTTCTTTACAATATTTTTAAAAAAGCAAAAAACCCGTGCTATTAAAAAAACCCGTCTATTTTTTGTCCAAAATTTAAATTAAATGTTCATCCATTTAAATATTTAAACTTTTGCAAACAATAATTGTTAATGCTACTGTATAACTGTTGCTACAATAAACGTTCCAATACTAAAAACTTTTCTAAATATTTAGTAAAAAATATCGTGTTTATCAGCCTTTATTCCATAAACAAGCATTTAAGTATTACCACCCAAGGAAAAATTGCAATGTTATTAGGTATGTTCTTGTTAATTTTCTCCAGCTTGCATATAAGCGGTTGAAGCGGTTGAAACCGATCAAATAACCATCGTGCCTCAAAATTCTTCTTCGGAACTTGAAGAAATTAAAATGTCGCATTCTGTAACGTTGCAAACGATCCGTGACAAAAATGTGCGTCATGTTTTGAACACTGTAGCCCCAGCATTTTGTTAAAGTTTATTTTCCGAAGCGGAAATGCATCAAAGCCGCTAATGGTAAATGGCTAATCGTTTCAAGTCGTTTAGATTCACTGATAACGGGAATCACAATTTTCTTGGGCTCTATCTTCCTGCTTAGAACCATGGAAGCCCACCTGTGTCGCAGCCTATTACCGGTATACCATCGCAGAAAGGCATCTTTAAGTTTCTCCGATTTCATGCCCTGGTTATTATTCAATTGTTTTCTTTGATGAAACGAAGCGGTAGTTTGAGCGAAGCAGTAGCAGCCGAATAAGGAAAATATTATTTGATTCAGCAAATTCATTAAAATATAGTCCTGAAAATAGATAGAAAATTAGAACACGCATGTCAAGATGACAAATACTGCTTTATTATACCTGTTTACTGTCTATACTGTATTTACTTTTATACTACTTGTACTACTCATTACATGATTTAGTTAGCTACATACATAATGAAACATATGAAACTATTATTAGAAATAAAAGTTGTACTTGATAAAGACATAAGAACTTAATAGACGAAACTTCGCTAAAGGCGCACTGTCAGTAGAACCAAGAGTACAGTAGAACTGAATAAATTGCATTTATTTCAATATATATAAAGTATGTAATTACAGCAGATACGAACTTAACAACTCTAGACAGCTAGTAAAATAATTGGGCGGAAGTATGGCGCCCAATTATTTTACTAATAATACTGGTGTGTGTGTAATAGTTTGCGTAAGATGGTGAACTTTAAAATTAGTGACTTCTACGTTAGCTCTTTGTTGAAAATATTGCTAGACTTTTTGTAGAAACGGTATATATTTTACTAAAAAGGCGGACAATCTGCAGGTTATTCTTTTACAGATTCTTCAGAAAAATTTTATATTTTTAAAACTGTTTTTTCTCATAATCAGTATTGCAGTGTTTCCAAACTCTGTTCGTAGACATTTTGTGCACAGAAAATCAATGACGATTCGGAAATATTTTTTCGCAATTAAAATCACCGCACTTATTTTTGCAATAATTCTACAGATCCAATGGAAGAAATAAAATCATACCTATACGACTTTTACCTCAACGTGTAACGCAGTACAAGATTAACCCAAAAGGGTATAGATTACGACATTGAGTTTGTAACATTTAGGTTAGTATCAAATCAAATAGTTTGAATTTTAATGTTCTAGTCACTCAGAGCTGTAATTCATACGACTTATACTTAAACTGCCAATGCAGATAAATGATATAGAGTGTGACTGTGAGTGTCTTAAGTACTAAAGTATTAAAAGAATGTGTATTTCTCACAATAATTGGTCACTTATGCCTCAGTGCTGGAATGATAACAGCGTAGGATCAACTCAAACGTGTGACTGTATAAACACTTATCGGAAAAACACTATATTGAGCAATCACCAAAAGCTGTTAAGCATAAGAAAGTGAATCCGAATTTTTCCAGTATAAGTGACTGTTTTATGTAATGGTGTGATACTAAGTGATAGAATTATTGTTAGCAGATTATTTCACAACGTAATGGAGCACGTTATTGTTTTGACATTGGGGTGTTACAATAATAGACATTGTTTTTAATGCAATTCTTATCTTTGGCCTCACACGTCATGTAACGAACATGTCTCGAGATCAAGACAATGTAAGAAGTAGACTGTTGGTTTTAGAAATGCGTGAATAGATTACCAAAGGAATAACAAAGTTATGTGAAGCAAGACAGACCCCCTACAGTACCTACTTAAAGGCATTTACGACAGCTCATCATCGGCCCAGTAGCTCAATGTGTTGGTCTGCAGATTTAGAGATGGGCGGTTCGAATCCCTCTTAGCTCTTTTTGATGTTGATGCTGTTTTTCTTTCTGTAAGAGTCCCCCTCCGTTTCTTGACAAGTATATAAGAAACAAGAATATAGATACCTAATCCGTAGTAAAAAACAGGATATCTTCGGCACAAGCTTTGCATATATACCAATGGCTATATGTTCTTTCTTATACCTATTTCAATAAAAATTAAGATTAATTTACAAAAAGTGTTAAAGATAAACATTTTAATTGCAAAAAAATTTTCAAGGACTCAGTTAACAGAAAACAGAATACACAAAACCAGTTATATAAAGTCGTTAAACAAGTGTAGCAAATATTCAACTCGCTTCAACGACTTAAATCTGAGGTACTAAAACTTAGTCGAACAAAAATTTAAGTTACCTAAAATTTTAACAACATTGCTAAAGAAGGTATTAATTCCATGTGTCATAAGTTTGAAAATCCTTTTAAATAAGTGTCCATTGTCTAGTTTTGTCTTAAACTACCATGAGTATCGTGTTTTGACTATTAAAAATTTTTGATAACTGCTTGTGAGGACAGTTTATGTGACTATGCGGAGAAACCAGAAGAGAATTTATTAACTTTTGATATATACTTGTCGGATACATATGCTATAAAATTCTTATCTTAAGTGCAATTGAACTACAACTAGGTCGATAAATTGCCACTGGCTGTGACACACTGTTATTATGATAGCAGGTGATGGTAGCCTATGCGTAACTCGTGAGAACTTATGTCTAGACACAGTTAATTTGTTTTTGACATTTCATAGCATTAGGTCAAACTTTCCTGTTTTAAAGACACTTGTTTTGTCAAAGCTTGTGAGTGGTGACGTGAAACTGGTAACTTTGTGTCATTGCACAAAATAGTTGGTGTTCAGTAGTGACTCACTTGAGCAGAAAACAAAAGTTTAGAGCAACACTTTAGAAGTAGCTAATGAGATAAATTTTATATGGTACACATGAGAAATAGTGTATACGAGACGTGGGGCGGTGATGTTGTGGTTAGCATTTTCATGGGAGCGACCCGTGTTCGACTCCATTTTTTTCTATCTAAGCTGGGTATGCCCTTGCTTTTTTAACACATCTTGTAAATGAGAATTAGGGCCTATGAGACTTGGGGTCTGTGGTGTAGTGGTAGCATGCTTGTCTTAGAAGCAGGCTGCCCGTGTTCGATTCCCGGCGCCTCCACTTCTTTCATTCTTTCTAAATTGGGGCCTCTTCTTTCTTTCAACATAGCCTTTCTTCTTTCAACATTCGCAGATTCACCCCCCCTGACATTTTTTCCACGGTCGCGGCAATTCCAATTTTTTTATTTACACCAGCATGCATTTACACTTGATTAAAAATACCAAAATACCTAACCAGCCTCAAGAGTGTGCCCTATTGTATTTATGATGATGTTTCTCAACTGTTTTAGTAGCCAAGAAATGTTGTTTACTTGCACGCAATTTGGTCCTAGAGAATGTATCATAAATTTACTG
This sequence comes from Trissonchulus sp. WLG1_4, assembly GCA_030248245.1. Lineage (NCBI taxonomy): Eukaryota > Metazoa > Nematoda > Enoplea > Enoplida > Ironidae > Trissonchulus > Trissonchulus sp. WLG1_4. The sequence goes on from JASANF010017208.1 coordinate 64,567, forward strand.
TTGTGGGGCATGTGTTGAATAGAAAGAGGATGCCCCAATTTAGAAAGAATGAAAGAAATGGAGGCGCCGGGAATCGAATTCGGGCCGCCTGCTTCGAAGTCAAGCATGCTAACCACTACACCACAGCCCCCGAGTCTCATAGGCCCTAATTCTCATTTATAACACATGTGCTTCCGACACGCGTATTGGAGAAAATCCTTGTGGGACACACAATAACGGAAAAAGCCTTAATATGGCTAAAATCGTTGATCTGTGTAACTAGTGCCAAACCTCTGTTTGAAGCACGCAAACACATATTATCGCATCATCACAAATCAACCATTTTTTAAAATTTGACAGTTAGATATTTTAAAATCAAAGAATGTTCCTGTTTTTTTTAAATCAAAACGGACACTTTTTTGACTAAATATATTTGCCGAAACTTTTTGTATAGATTTTTCCAGACAAAGTTAGGTGAAAACTAGGTAATTTAAAAGTGTTGGGATTTCTCACAAACGCTCAAGACCACTTTAATAATCAGATTTTAGGGCAAATCCCATGATTCAGAACTGACCGACTGAAAGGTTGAACAAGTTTACAGTGACTTTCAGACCCAATTTAAAGCTATCACTAATGGACGTGTTTTTTTGATAGCTGGTTTCCGCTATGGCAAAAGTTATGCGGTCTTAAGCAATTTCAAGTCTAGACTAACAATTAACTTATTAATTATGTGTTAAGCAATTAACAGTATGTTACCAATTACAATTACCATGATTCTTTTATAGTTGTACTATAATAGCATTAATTATATGATTTGTAGCAACCTATGAATACATATGGTTATGATTTTTATGTGGCATTTTCTGTCCCAAAAGTGTGTTCTATTAAAACCATCCAATTTTCATTGTTTTGATTGATCTAAAAATATACTAATTTATAAACTGTTAACATTAAAAAGATGCATTTAATTTGCAATGTAGTACAAAGTGCTTTGAGCTATTAACTTTATTTTAACCTCAACTTTAGGTTGTTATTTCTGTTTCTACTATTTTATGGTTTAGGTATGTACCTGTCAAATAATGGTGTTTTGTTAAAATTTTGTAATATTAACATGATGCATTTTAATTTGAGCTATAATGGCACTAAGTACTTTGAACCAATCCATGTACTTACGGTAACATATTACTATGAGGTAGTGGTTTAGGTACCTGTCAAATAATGGTGTTCTATTACAATCAAGTAAAAGTAGCATGCTTAGCATGATGCGTTTTAATTTGAATTATAATGTTGTTAAGTACCACGAGTCAAACTATGTATGTACTTATAATAACCTTTATTTTAATACTGGGATTTCATTTTTAATAAACTATTAATAAAAATAGGGACCCTGAAATATTTTTAATTTAATATTAATATAAGTAAGGATCTAAACTATTCTAAGCAAAATGACAAATATAATAATTCGGATTTGAGTCTACCAGTGAATAGATCAAGTTCTGTTTGT